>PVJS01022584.1:0-14409 GCA_004027185.1 Glis glis
ACACACACACACACACACGGTTTATATAATATCACAGTAAAAATACATAAACATAAGGTAATAGATAAAATTTGACCAGTTGACTAAAAGAAAATTTTAATAAAAAATGGCATTTCGTGTTATATTTTCTTTCCATTAAATGGTAAACTTTATTCATTTGATGTTTATGGGAAACTAAAAGGAGAAATTATTCAATTTATAAAATTATAGAAATTATACCTAAATATTGAGATTAAACACTCAATTGCAGATTGGTAAGATAAGATTACATTTACATTGTGTATTCCAACAAGTTCAGAATTCTTCTAAATTATTGTCAATACAAACACAATAATCTTGTGAAATAAGTGGGTGTTGGTTGATGGCTATTTCATACTTTCCAGGCGAGAAAAATGAAACAGATCTTTAAAAGGACATATAACTTGCTTGATACAAGAGTCTACAATAGTTTCCAATGGGTTCAGTAGACCCTAATCTAAACTTTTAAAAGTAACTTTTTTTAAATCTGCCAATCTTTGAATATGGAACAGTTTTCTATCAAAGATTATTTTATAGCACTATAAAGTCATTCTGGAAGTCGAAGGTACTACTTTATATAAAGTTGAGAAATACAAAATTCTGAAAATAAATTTCAGCCAGTAAAGCTTTTCTCAAGAAAACAAAATCCTGTGAGGTTTTGTTTCCAATATCTTCACAGAAAAAATTTTCAAGATTAAAGCAAGTAAATGTTATTACTATAATTATTATTATTTTGGTGCTGGGGATTGAACCCAGGAGCATTCTACCATTGAGCTAGTCCCCTAGCACTATTTTATTTTTTATTTTGAAATAGCATCTCTCTATGTTGCTGAGGCTGTCCACAACTCTGTGATGGTTCTATCTTAGCCTCCAAAGTACTGGGATTACAGGCATGTGCCAAACCCAGCCCAAAGCAAGTAAATGTTATTTAAAAAAAAAGACTCTCAGAATTATGCCACAATCAGACCAACTTTTCAGTATGGATCTCTGCTGTTATTAGCTGGAAAAATACTCTAAGACTCAGAATTATGGGCGGAAACATTTGTAACTAATTGCCCTTGTGAATTAAATAGCAATGCTTGGGTTGTACTTTCATATCCTCCAAAGCTATTTGTAATTGTACAAGATGATGGATAGGATCTGACATCTTGCTCACAACTTTGAAAACAAATGGCCCATGCACATGTTACACAATTACCTATAACAATTTGTGTTGGCCCAAGCTTTGAAGCAAATATTGCATAAAAAAAGTTATTACATACTCCATTGTTCCTATAGTAATCTTTTAACTCTGTAATAGTTGGGGAAGAAAAGTTGTATCTTCGAATAAAATGTATTTTTACTTTTTCAAAAAGAAAATATCTACCTCATCTGGTTGGTTTGTTGCTTGACTTTGTAGTCCAAATGGAAACTGATACAAGTCTCTTTCCTTAAGAAAAACAAAAAAGAAAGAAAGAAAAAAAGTTTTCTTCTTTTTTTTTCCTTTGGTACTGGGGATTAAATCCAGGGGCATTCTACCTCTGAGCTACACGCCCAGCCCTCTTTTTTATTTTTAATTTGAAACAGGGTCTCTTTAAGTTACCATGCTCTGACCTCAAACCTGCTATCCTCTTGTCTCAGCCTCCCAAGAACTGTGATTATAGGCATGCACCACCATGCCCCACTAAGCCTTCTTAACTCTAAATATTGAATAGATCTAATTTTCTAGAATTATATGGTTTCCCAAAGTCAAGTTTGTGAGACAGAAATTAAAACACTAATATTTTCTCATTCTTTTAAAATAATAGTTAATAAAAAAGTAGAAGTATCAACCAATTACATTTCCTATTACTATTCTTATGTTCTGAGAACTTAGACATTTAGCTGACCTGATTTAGTCATCTTCTATCCACTCCCAAGTCTAGATTTTAAGCTGTTTCAACCAGGGTAGGTTAATAAATCCCAGACCCATGGGAACCAACTGATTCAGAATGAGTCTTTCCTAATTGTTTTGTGTGCACTCAGGTGTTCACTTTGGCTTCTCGCCAAGCTTCAAGCCAGCAGGGAAAATTATCTCTCCACACCCAGCTAAAAACAGTCAAAGCATAATTCCTTTGGTGAGCAGCGTCGTTGAATAAGCAGTTTTAGGTCGGGGTGTGTGTGTGTGTGTGTGTGTGTGTGTGTGTGTGTGTGTGTTTGTGTGTGTGTGTGTGTGTCTCAATAAATATCTGTTTGTTAAGACAACAATGCAGCTTTCACATAGAAGAATAGGAGATCCTGATGTAAGTTTTTTCCCTAGAAACAACATTCTGAAATTTGCAGTTTTTTTTAATCAAGATTTTAAAAATCCTAGTGAACATTCTTTCCTGTTTGAAACAGTTTTCTTAAACAGCAAATTGTAATTCTTTTATCAGTTCATTTCTGTCTATTTTTCATAGCTACCTTTCCAAGAATAACATTCTTTTGATATTATCATTTCTCATGATGTTATAAACATACAGCTCTTTGAGTTAGCTCTTTCTTCTCTGAAGGTATGAGTGTTTCAGTTTAAAAAAAAAACCTGATATATTATGAAATAGAACTTCTTGCATAGTTTGTTCCTCTTCTGTATGTGGAAGTCCAGGCTTGGTTATTATCTTTGACCCAGGAAGTGTCTGAGCCTGCCAGGGCAGCCTGGGCCTTGTTCCCAAGTCAGGTATCGCTGTGTTTAGGAGAGCAATTTAGGTTGGGTGCTCATAAAAAAGAAAAGTGAAAAATGCCCATGAGCTGAAGTGATATCCTGAAGTAAGATGGAGAGTTTTTCATAGAAAAAGGAGGACTTACTGGGGAGGTTTTAAAGCCTCTGGCTCCTGCCAAACTTGCATCCAGGAAGCCCCCCCTTCCCGCCCTGCCCCATGCCACTTTCCAAGGTGATAAATCAGAAGAAAGTCCACTCTCTCACCAGCGACTCCCCGCAGAGCACTCCCGTGAGGGCTCAGAAGCACTTTTACAAAATAGAGGTGGCAACAGGCAGGGTGGGCTCTTGCCATGTAGACTGTGAGTGGAGGAGGATTCGCGTTGTGGATTTCAGATGCTGCATTTTATTTATTTATTTATTTATTTTTTGCAGTACTGGGGAATGAACCCAGGGGCATTCTACCTCCGAGTTACACCCCCAGCCCTATTTTTATTCTTTATTTTGAAACAGGGTCTCACTAAGTTGCGGAGGGCCTCACTAAGTAGCTGAGGCTGGCCGTGAACCTGTGATCCTCCGGTCTCAGCCTCCCAAGTACTGGGATTACAAGCGTGCACCACCACGCCTGGCTCAGATGCTGCATTTTAAATGAATGATACTGAGAGTGAGAAGAGCTAAAGAAAATCAATAATGTGTGTGGATGTAAGAACACAAACTGAAATTCAAACACATTCCTGTCTTCTACAAGGTCAAAAGAATTTATTTGCGATCCTGAAAATGCATGGGTACCTTCCATGTTGCGGTAATTCTGACTTAAGCTAAAACACAGAAACATCATACAACTATGGCATTCGTATTCTTTCAGAGTTTAGAGGTGGTGCACGATTCTGCTATAGAAATATCTCCTGGTATTTGCCAACTAATCTTTGGTTTGGAAAAATGAAAAACTTATCTGGCTTCTTATTTTGTGAGAATTTCCCCCATTCTATAACTTTGGCCAGTTAAGAAAACTGGGTCTCTTTAATCTTTGTTAGGCTACACCAAGATCTCAATCAAAGGAGGCAGGTTTCTATTTTATTTCTCAGAATACGGTAAATGCAAGCTTGCATCTTGCCTGTTCTCCCACACCACGCCCAGTTCATGAAATGAAGCCCAGGATTACCTTTAAAACAGCAGAGCAGATCTTACCAGTTTCTTACCCATGTTCTCCTTTCTTCCTTTATTTCATGCCCCTTTTAAAGCAAAATCTTTATTAAAAAGAGAGACACATAAGCATTTTATTCTTTTTGGGTGTGTGTGGTACTGCGAATTGAACCCAGGGACATTCTACTCATACTTACACCCCCCTGCCCTTTTAATTTTTTATTTTTTAAAAACAGGGTCTCACTAGGTTGCTGAGAGTCTCATTGCATTGCTGAAGCTGTCTTCAAACCTGCAATCCTCCTGCCTCAGCCTCCCAAATACTGAGATTACAGGCATGCACCTCCATGTCCAGCTTCTATTTTGTTTTTAATTTTGAAACAGGGTCTCGCTGGGTTGCTGAGAGTCTCTCTAAGTTGCTGAGGCTGTCCTGGAACCTGCAATCCTCCTGTCTCAGCCTCCCAGTATTATGATTAAAGGTGTGTACTACCACACCCAGCTGTAAGCATTCTATTCTAATACCCCTAATTCCAAGCTATAGAAATGTTACCTCAACTCCATTTCCAATAAATGGTGAGTTGTGTGTCCAAATTGCTGTGTTCCTTTCTTTCTTTTTCTCTTTTCTGTACAAGTTACCCTCTATTCAAGAAATAATCCACAAGCATTTACATAGTGGTTTCCATATGTTTACATTCCAAAATTGGTTTCTTTCTTCTTTGAACACTTAAGTTACAATGGGAAAGGCAATGTGAAAATGTGTAAGCCCCCCACACGTGTGTGTGTGTGGTGTGTGTGCATGCATGTGTAAATGTGTAAATGAGCAGGGTACATGGGTTCCTACAGGAAGCAATCAACTGCAATTCACGTCAGAACGAGGATGACAGCAGAGGTACTTTAGCTCTGTGCCTTCTGCTTGTAAGAACATATACAAAAGGTGGGTGGAAGGAGGCAGCAGTGCAGGGGAGGTGGGATCTGGGGCGCTGTTTTGGGCAGAGTGGGTGCAGGCCTTCTCTGCTGAGACTGCCACATGAGCCAAGGCCGGCCCGTGAGTGTACCACAGGAGGTCTGGGAATAGACAAATGAACCTGAGGAGAGAGAAGAACTGGGCCCAGTATAAATTCTATGCCAATATAAATTAAAATTTAGATGAACAAATTCCTGAAAAATTGGCTCAAGGAGAAATAGAAGAGCTGAATAAAAACCTTTCCAACAAACAAACCTGATTAGAAGTTTAAAACTAACTCCATGGTTTCAAGTAAATTTACAAAGTTCTATCAAACTTTCAAAGAACATAATGCTCTAATCTTGCATAAATTCATCCAAAAAATTGAAAGTAAGGTTAAATTCCCTACCTCATTCCTCTAGATTAGTATACCTTGATTCCTAAGTCTCATGGAAAATAGTAAATAAGAAAATTAAAAGCTGATCACACAATAATCCGTGTTATGGTTTGAATATAGAATGCCCCCCAGAAAACATCATGTACTGGCAATGAAAAAAAATTCAGAGCTGAAATAATTGAATCATGGCTCTAATCTCATCAATGGGTAAATCCATTGATAGATTAATCATTTTAATGGACCTACTTGTGGTAACTAAGGTAGGGTGTGGCTGGGGGAGGAGGTAGTCACTGGGGTAGCAGCCTGGGTACACCTACTGAACACGTAGGGCATTCCTGTTTACCTTTGTCTTTCTGGAATTCAGTGTCTCTCAGGGATGACGCTGACGACCCCACAAGATGGTCACGTTGATACATCACCATATATACATGGTCCCAAATAAGTTGGATTTCATCACTGTCAGAAAGTAGCCTCTCATTCAAACACTATTTTCTCTTGCAGTTGAAAGTGCTCCATTTAGTTAGGAAGATGACGTTAGGGTCCTGATTTGATACTTTAATTTCATATGCTTTTACACCCTCATTTACTAAAAAAGTAAAAATAAAAAATTCTTTATCAAATTTAATTTAAAAATGTTCAACCAGAAAATGTAAAATGATTTCCCAGTATTGCCTTTTGCATGTCCCCTGACTCAACCCTCAAGGAACACAAAAGGGCCATCTTTTTCCAATTGCTCTCTGTCTATTAGATTATGCCCATCAGCCTACAAATATACTTCCATTTATCTCCTCTTAATTTTTTAAAAAATATATCAAAAAATCTCTAACTCCCTCTTTTTCTTCCAGCTACCTCCCCTCTCGTTTTTCACCTGTCATTCCAGTACTTGGGAGACTGGGACAAGAGGATCACAGGTTTAAGGCCAGCCTCAGCAACTTAGCCAAACTCTGTTTCAAAATAAAAAAATAAAATAGGGCTGGGGGTGTATTGCAGAGGTAGAACGCTACTTGGTTCTAGCCCCAGTAATAAAACCAAAAACAAACCAAACCAACAAATAAAAACCGTGTACTCGGTATGTCTTATTCTCTTCACCATACTTAACCATGGTAAATCCCCACTTTTAAATTCCTCCTCCCCACTCGCTCTGATTTTTCTATAGCATTTAACATTTAACACTTTATTACATGTTATATAATTTAACTATTATGTCATTGTTCCTACCTGCCTTCTTTCTCTAGACTGTAAGCTCTAATAACTCAGGATTTTGGACTATTTTGTTTGCTTACCAAACACCTGAAATGGTGCCTAATGCATGGTGTGAAATTGATGAATGGATACTAAACGGACATGAAAATAACCTTCCTCCCTCGGGCTTAACTTTCTAGAATGAATAAACAGTTGATAGCTTTAAGCCTACCTTCCAACATGAATAATTTTTATGTTTCTCTTCTGCATTTTCTCCACATTCTTAGAATTTATTACATGTTATAATACGTTATAGTAAATATTCAGAGAGAACCAAGAACTTCAATAAAGTTTATACAGCCTGAGAATAGAATACTGACATTAAAATTCTCCAACTATTCCTCCATACTTATCATGCAGTTGCTACTTGATTTCTGATCTTCTTCCACAATCTAAAAACAAACTGTCTTATAAGAAGACACAAAAAAGTTCATATTTTTTTCTTCAATGACAAATATGTCTGGCCTCTGACGACCACATGATGTGAATGGCAGATTATTGGGAGTTTTAAATAGCTTCTATAAAGCACTAAGAAGACTATGTCAAGTGCTTGGGCAAAACTTCAGTTCCTGGCGTGAATGGTATCTCTGTACCTAACACAGTGATGTCTACCAGTGATTACACAAAGCATTTCCAATCTAGTGTTCACATTATTCATTAGTTGTTAATGAATTAATTTAAATATTTTTGAAGAAATTCATCACCTCTTGGGGATAATTTTCTTTCAAAATGTTCTCCTGGGTAATGAATAAAGCACTTGAAAGAGGATAAACTTGGTGCTATGTCAGATTTTGGGGAGAAGATGAGGCAATCATTTCTCCTCTCTAGTTTTGCATCATACAGAGAATAAGAAAGTAGGACTTGGTCTAATGCCACCAAAGTTTCTTTACAGTCACAAAATCATTTTATGGTTCTACTTCATCTAATTGTCCAAAACTTGCAATTTTTAAGTGTCAAAGCATAGGTTACATTTGAATACTATATTTATATGCAATGTTCATGCATATATTGTATGATTGCATGGATTCAGATATGTTTAAATGTACCACTTGTGTGTGTGTGTGTGTGCACTGGGGATTTGCTGGGCCCTCTACCCGGTGCCATGAAAGGGCCTGGTGAACTAGCAGAGGCCTGCTCTAGAGTACCAGGCCTCTTCCACGTGGCAGCGATTCAGCATATCAATGGCAAAGATGGCGCTGGCGGACTCCTCAGAGGGAGGTCCCGCAGATAGCCCCACCTAGCCTCAGGACAGCTATGATAGACAGTTACCTCCTTCCGTGCTCTGTCTATGATAGGTTATAGGGGGACGTAATGACCCGACCCGTCGCGTGCCATTGGGCCACACCCTACTGCCCGGGGGTTCCTTTATGGGTTTTACTTTAAAACTGCCCTGTCTTCCTAAATAAACGAGATTTTGCTCGACATATCTCCCGGCTCATGGTATTTTTTGAGCTTGTTGGCGCTCACTTTTCCCTGTCAGTCCGCGTCACTTTAGGGCGGGACCCGAGAGGGATTGAACCGAGGAGTGTTCTACCTCTGAGCTATACCCCTAGCCCTATTTTTTTTTAATTTTTTATTTTGAAACAGGGTCTTGCTAGGTTGCTGAGAGTCTTACTACTTGCTGAGACTGTCCTGAGCCTGAGATCTTCCTGTCTCCACCTCCCAAGTACTAGGATTACAGGCACATGCCACCATGCCTGGCTAACTGTACCACTTCTAAATAAAGTTTTGGAGGGTTTTTAACTTTGGTTTCCTGTTAATTTCTTCCATTCCATGTATCAATGTAAGTGCATGTGAGGATGTGTATATGTACATAGCAATGACTGTAAGTTCAGATGAAGTGTTTTAAGGAAATTAGGATGGGAAAGCAAAAGTAGGAAAATCAGATTATTGCTGTTGATATTTCTTCTCCTGGCCAACTTATATCACAAGGAAAATTTTCAAGAAGATTCTTGATTTTAATCTCCATCTTGAATTTCTAAACATACTAGGTAGAAAATTTTGGCTATGTTTCAACCCAAATTTACTTAAATAAAACTCAAATTAGCTTATACCAAATTTATTGGTTCATAATAATACAAAAAAGAAAATAGGATCAATTTGACTTGGATCCAGAAACTCGAGTTACCTCACCAGTACATGGTCACTCTCTAATCTCTTCTCCCATCTTTTTCTCTTCTCTTTCCTTCTCTCCCCTTCCCTTCCTCTATTCTTTCCCCCTCCCCCCTCATACACACCTCTAACACTTTTTATGTTTCCTTCTTTGTAGCATCATTTTTAGGCAGACACTCTATAGTCCCAACACAGAACCAGGGAGAGAGGCATCCCCACCCAAGCCACATGTGCAGTCAATATAAAACTAGCAGTTCTCAAGCCGGGCATGGCGGCACATGTCTGGTATCCTAGTACTAGGTACCTAGTACTAAGTATTCTTGTGAGGTTGAAAAAGGAGGATCACAGATTCAGGCCAGCCTCAGTAACTTAGCGAGAACCTCAACAACTTAATAATACCCTGTTTCAAATTTAAAAAATAAAATAGGCTGGAGGTGTCAATTTCCAGTACAAAAATACAAAAATTAAAAATTAAAGAAAATTTAAAAACCCTAGAAGTTCTTCTAGGAGATTCTGGAGAAAAAAAAATAGTGTGTGTGTGTGTGTGTGTGTGTGTGTATTAGTCTAATTCCTTACAACATTCAATATAATCCTATTTTCAAAGCATTTGATAAGAATCAAAGTAAAATGTTGAGGTTTCCAAGATGGTGACTGAGGGAGACACCACATCGTGATTCCTATGAGACTGATCTCAATTGCCGTGAAAGCAGCTTCTTGACAAGAGAAGAAAAACCGTGAAAAATTGAACTAAACAATGAAAATTTTGAAACGTGACAGAATCAAAGCCAGAACAGAATAGCTGGGCGTGGTGGCACATGCTTGTAATCCCAGTACTTGGGAGGCTGAGACAGGAGGATCCGGGTTCGCAGCCAGCCTCAGCTATGTAGTGAGGCCCTCGGCAACTTAGTGAGACCCTGTTTCAAAATAAAGAAAAAAAAAAAGACAAGCAGAGGACAGTAAAGAGCTCCAAGCGCCTTACCTAGAGTACGACGGCGGCAGCAGCAGCAGCAGCAGCAGCAGCGCCATGTTGGCAGGGTCGGCATTGTGGCTTCCACTGACCACCGTCAGGGAAGCCAGCGACCTGTTGTAAATCCAGCAACTGCAGAGCATCAGTAACGAGGGCGAACAGTGGCTTGCTCCAAGCTCAACAGAGCTTTGAACAGCAGTGGCGGTGGCAGCAGCGGTGTCATCTTACCCAGGCTGCGTTGGCGGCTACTGGCATTGCAGCTTCCACAGACCGCCAACAAAGAAGCCAGAGCCCTGTTGTAAGTCCATCATGGCAGAGCATTGGTGGTAAAAGTGAGCAGCGGCTCACTCCATGCCCGACAGACACCTGAATGGCAGCGGCGGTGGCACCATCTTGGCTGGGCCACACTGACAGCTGCCAGCATTTTGGCTTCCACAGGCCACCAGCAAAGAGGCCAGCAACATGTTGTGGGTCCAGCAACTATGGGTCAACAATGGCGAAAGCAGATGACGGCTTACTCCAAGATCGATAGAAACCCGAGTGCCCAGAGGCCTGACCAGAACCTGCAGCAGCAGCTGAGCCTACCCCTTCCCCAGAGATTAAGAGTAGCGCTCAACCATAAGTTAATGAGACCATAAGTTAATGAGCTGCCCCAGGGGAGATCACCCAGCATGGCCACAGGGACTCAAGTGGCAAGCAATAGATGCCAGGGGTATGAGACTTTGCAGATCACTCCTGTGGAGGGGGAGTGGGGTCTGCTGGCGACATTCAGGTGGGACAGACCTACAGCCCACAGGTTAAAGCACCCTTGCACGGTTTCCAGGGATCGCCACAGGACACACAGTCATGGTAGCTGGGAAAAAATAAGACAAATCCAGCATTCTCTGTGGAAAACGCAGAGTTCTGTGTTTGCACAGACTCGGGTCAAAGCTACTTTGGCCGCTTCTGTAGACAAAGAGAGACACAGGTTCTGGGTCCCATGCTGGCTACACCCGCCATATGTGCAGACAGAGAGAGAAATAGGGACAGGCCCAGTGGAGAAAGCAAAGACACACGCTTGCAGTGGGAGGGACACCAGCAGCACTGGGCACCTGCATGGCACAAACTATCCAGCTCAAAATTCTGAGTCTACTCCTTATTATGGAGGCGACAGGTCCCTGGACCTTAACATCTGGAACCCATCAACTTTATCAGTATAGCAGGCAGAAGGAACCCTAGAGAAACTGCAACTCAGTACTGATGATCTATAGGAAGAACAATAGTGGATATATTTCAAAGTCAGTTTTATGAGTAATAAACACACAACAAAGAGCAAGAATAACTATTCAGTAAAGGCTATTCACCTTGAAGGCTCACCTAGTAGCAAATATCTACCTCCAGAATGAGATACTATAAAGGTAGACAGATTAAACATCAGAAACCTACAGAGCGAGAGAGAGCTACCAAAAGCAACAAAAACATAAACTTAAGAAACCTGAAATCATGAGAAGGAAGAACAGCAAAGAAACAATGAGCTCCCACAACTCCACAACAATAGAACCCGCCAACACAGAATTGCAAAGATTGCCAGAAGGTCAATTCAGAACTTTAATAGTAGAAATGGTACAGGATTACCGAAAAGAATTCAGAGAGAGCGTGAAAGTAATGAAGGAGCAAATAAACAGAATCTGACACCTTGAAGAGGAATCAAAAAGAAGCTCTGAAGGAAGTGAAAGATGCAATCATTGAAATGAAGGCATCAATACAAACTATCAACAATAGACTAGACCACATGGAAACAAAATCTCACTCTTACAAGATGACCTCTCCAAAAATGAATGCATAGAATATAATTTAGAAAAAACAATTCGACAGCATGAATTGGACACTGAAGAGATATCAGCCAATCTTAAAAGAGCAAACCTAAGAATAATAGGCATAGAAGAGGGAATAGACCCTGAAACCAAAGGAATCAATAATCTTTTCAGAGAAGTAATATTAGAAAATTTCCAAACATAGAAAAAGAGATCAAAACAGAGATACAGGAAACATATAGGATCCCTAATAGACAAGACCAGAGAAGAGGTTCACCACACCACATAATAATCAAACTGACTAATATAGAGACCAAGGAGAGAATGTTAACGGCAATGAGAGGAAAAGACCAAGTGATATTCAGAGGCAAACCAATAAGAATCACTCCAGACTTTTCAAACCAAGTCATGAAAGCCAGGAGGGCCTGGAGAAATATATTCCAAACTCAGAAAGAAAACAACCTCCAGCCAAGATTTATCTACCCAGCAAAGGTATCTATCAAATTTGACAGAGAAATAAAAACCTTACATGACAAACAGAAGCTGAAAGACTTTATGTCTTCCAAACCGGCACTAGAGAAAATACTCAGAGATTAATTACAAAGAAGAAATAAAAAAAATCCAGAACCAGAAAAACAATGATTTACATCAAATGAACAACTAGGAAAAGAACAAACACTACCTCAAACAGAAATTAAAATTCAAAATATTAAGAATTAAAACTCAACTCTCAATAATCACACTGAATATAAATGGCCTCAACTCCCCAATCAAAAGACATAAAATGGCAAAATGGATTAAAAATCACAATCCATCTATATGCTGCCTGCAAGAAACACACCTTACAAGTAAAGATACTCAAAAACTAAAGGTGAAGGGATGGAGCAAGGTAATTCATGCTAATGGAACTCAAAAACAAGCAGGAGTCTCAAGTATCATGTCAGACAAATTAGACTTCAAATCAAATTTTATCAGAAGAGACAAAGCAGGTCATTTCTTACTGGTAAAATGAACAATCCAGCAAGAGGATATAACAATAGTTAACATTTATGCCCCAAAACATAGGTGCAACCATTTTCATAAAAGAAACTCTTCATGACATTAAGTCAAACATAGATCCCAATACAATAATATTGGGAGACTTCAACACACCTCTCACACCACTCACACCACTAGATAGATCTTCAAGACAAAAGGTCAGTAAAGATGCCTCAGACCTAAGGAACACCATAAACCAAATGGACCTACTAGACACATATAGAATATTACAACCAACTACAGCTAAATTCACATTTTTTTCAGCTACTCATGGAAGCTTCTCTAAAATAGACCATATCCTAGGCCACAAAATGAGTACTACCAAATTCAAAATATGTGATATAATCCCCTACGTTTTTCAGACCATAATGGAATGAAACTAGAAAATAACTATAAGAAGACCCAGAGAAATATCATAAACACGTGGAGACTGAACATGACACTGCTGGATGAGGAATGGGTCACAGAAGAAGTAAGGGGAGAAATTAAGAAATTCCTAGAAAAAAACAAAAACAGACAGCCTATCAAAATCTCTGGGACACTCTGAAGGCAGTATGAAGAGGAAAATTCATAGCACTGAGTGCTCACATAAGAAGAACAGAAAATCACCAAATAAATAACCTAAATGACACACCTCAAAGCCCTTGAAAAACAGGAACAGTCTAACACCAAAGCCAGTAGAAGATAGGAAATTATTAAAATCAGAACATAAATCAATGAAGTAGAGAATAAAAAAATACAAAAAATCAACAAAACCAAAAGCTGGTTCCTTGAAAAAATAAACAAGATAGATAAACCACTAGCCAACCTAACCAAAAGAAAGAGAAAAATCAACCCAAATTACTAAAATAAGAGATGAAAAAGGTGATATTACCACTGACAGCACAGACATCCAGAAGATTATCAGAAACTACTTTGAAAAACTGTACTCCAACAAAATGAAAAACCTAGAAGAAACTGACAAATTTCTAGACATGTACAAACTTCCTAAGTTGAATCAAGAAGATAAAGAAATTTTAAATCGACCAATAGCAATCAAAGAGATTGAAACAGCAATAAAGAGCCTACCATCAAAGATAGCTTCCCAGGTGAAGTTTATAAAACCTTTATAGAAGAACTAATCCCAATACTCCTCAACCTATTCCGTGAAATAGAAAGAAACGGGACTCTCCCAAATACATTCTATGAAGCCAACATCACATTAATACCAAAACCAAATAAAGGCAGCTCAAGAAAAGAAAAGTACAGACCTATTTCATTGATGAACTGAGACGCAAAACTTCTAAACAAAATACTAGCAACATGCATTCAAAACCACATCAAGAAAATCATACACCATGACCTGGGATGCAAGGCTGGTTCAACATGTGAAAAAAATCCATGTAATCCATGTAATCCACCGCATAAACATATCTCAAGACAAAAATCACGTGATCATTTCAACAGACACTGAAAAAGCATTTGACAAAATCCAACACTCATTCATGATAAAAATACTGCAGAGAATCAGAATAGAAGGAACATACCTCAACATCATAAAAGCAATATACAATAGGCCCAGAGCCAACCTCATATTGAATGGGGAAAAACTACAAGAGTTCCCCTTAAAAACAGGAACAAGACAAGATGTTCATTATTACGACTCCTTTTCAATATAGTACTAGAGACTCTAGCCAGAGCAATAAGGCAAGAGAAGGAAATCAAAGGAGTACAAATAGGAAAAGAAGAACTGAAACTATCTCTATTTGCAGAGAACATGATATTATACTTAGAAGGCCCAACAAACTCAACCAAAAGGCTTATAAAACTGATCAACAAATTCAGCAAAGTGTCTGGACACAAAATCAATCTTAAAAAATCAGAAGCTTTTCTATATGCCAAACATAAACCCACTGAAAAAGAAATCCAGAAAACTTTTCCACTCATGATATCCCCCCAAACAATAAAATACTTAGGAATAAACCTAACCAAGGAGGTAAAAGACCTCTACAAGGAAAATTATAAAACATTGAATAAAGAAATTGAAGAAGATCTTAGAAGATGGAAAGATCTCACATGCTCTCGGATAGGCAGAATAAATATCATCAAAATAGCCATTCTTCCAAA
>PVJS01022584.1:14509-30492 GCA_004027185.1 Glis glis
CTACTCAGTGAGGCCCTCTGCAACTTCATGAGACCTGGTTTCAAAATAAAGTATAAAAAAAAATTAGGGCCAGGGGTATAGCACGGAGGTAGAACGTCCCTGGGTTCAATCCCCGGTACCGCAAAAAAAAAAAAAAATCATTTGGAACAACAAAAAACCCAGAATAGCCAAAGTATTTCTCAGCAACACGAACCATACAGGAGGCATCACAATACCTGACTTCAAACTATACTACAGAGCCATAGTAATAAAAACAGCATGGTATTGGCACAAAAGCAAACACATTGACCAATGGAGCAGAATAGAAGACTCAGCAACAAATCCGCACACTTACAGCCAATTGAGTTTTGACAAAGGAGCCAAAAACATACACTGGAAAAAAGATAGCCTCTTCAACAAATGGTATTGGAAAAACTGGATAACCACATGCAGAAAAATGGAAATAAAACCCACTTTCTCACCCTGCACAAGAGTCAATTCAAGATAGATCAAAGACCTGGAAATTAGACCAGAGACCTTGCAGCTATTTGAAGAGGGCATAGGTCCAACACTTCAACACATAGACACAGGTAAAAACTTGTACAACAAGATCCCAAAGGCACAAGAAATTATAACAAGGATCAATATGTGGGATTGCATTAAACTGAAGAGCTTCTGCACAGCAAAGGAAACTATCAAGAACCTCAACAGAGAGCCGACAGAATGGGAGAAGATTTTTGCCAGCTACTTCTCTGACAGAGAACTAATATCTAGAATATACAGAGAACCTAAGAAACTCACCTCTAAAAACACAAACAACCCAATCAAAAAATAGGCAAGTGAACTAAATAGACACTTCACAGGAGAAGAAATACAAATGGCCAATAAATATATGAAAAAATGTTCAACATCATTAGCAATCAGAGAGATGCAAATCAAAACTACCCTGAGATTTCACCTAACCCCAATTAGAATGGCAATCATTAAAAACACAAACAATAACAAATGCTGGCGAGGATGTGGAGAAGTAGGTACTCTAATACATTTTTGGTGGGATTGCAAATTATTGCAACCACTTTGGAAAACAGTGTGGAGGATCCTCAGAAGACTGGGAATGAACCTACCATTTGACCCAGCTGTACTACTTCTAGGTATCTACCCAAAAGAATGGAAACCAAACTACCATACTAATGCATGCATATGTTTATAGCTGCACAACTCACAACTGCCAAACGATGGAACCAGCCGAGATATCCATCAACAGATGAATGGATTACAAAACTATGGGATGTATACACAATGGAATTTTACGCAGCCATCAAGAACAAAATTACATCATTTGCAGGGAAATGGATGGAATTAGAGAACATTATGCTAAGTGAGACTAGTCCATCACAAAAAGTGAAAAGATGGATGGTGTCCCTAATATGCAGAAGCTAGGCAGAATAGGGCATAGGAGAGAGTCCAGACAAAGACGGAGAAAACCTTAGATGAGTAAAGAAGGTGACCCACCTGAGGGAGATGGGAGGGGAGAAGAGGGAAGCACCCTAATGCGCAGGGTGTACATACACAAACTTATCAACGTCAACTACTATGCTGCCAAGAGAAGGAGGGAAGGGGGAGGGAATGGGGGTGGGAATTGGGGGAGGGCTAATTGACCTATGCGTGCATGTATACTTCTACCACCCTGAAATCTAAAAAAGATGTATGATTGCAATGCACCAATAAATAAATAAAAAATAATAAAAACAAACACCAACAACAAAAAAGTAAAATGTTAATTTAAGTCAAGTCACACCCTGCTTTTCAAAGTGATAAATATACTTTTTTTCAAAAAGAATACATAATCTTCAATTAGGCATTTGGCCAAGAATCTATTTTCCCTGTTCCTCAAGGGCTTGGAATTACAAGAAATAGAATATATCTTATTTTTAATTCTTATATTTATATTTATTTTTTATATTTAGTTGATGGGAATTGAAGCCAGAGGCATTCTACCTCTGGGCTGCACCCCCAGTTCCTTTTGTTTATTTTTAAAATATACTTTTACTGGTTCATTGTAATCATACATCATAATGAAGTTCAGGGTGATAGATACATGCACACAAGACTTGGTGAGTTTCTCACCAGATCCTACCCAACTCCCTCCCCTTCCCTGTACATGATATTGAGATTGACATTGATTTTGTATATTTATATTTTATACAGTGTCAATTTAAGTGTTTCCTTCATCAAGTCTCCCTCCCCCACCCAATTCCCTTCCCTAGACCCCCTCCACCACTCCACTGGAGTTTCTCCTCCTTTGTCTGGAGTCTCTCTTTTGTCCCATTTTCTCCCTAGATTCCACATTTGAGAAAAAAAACATATTTCCCCTTCAGTTTTTGTGATTGGCCTGTCTCATTTAGTACAATATTCTCTAGTTCTATACATTTTCCTGCAAATGACATAATTTTATTCTTCTTTATGGCAGAGTAAAATTCTATCATGTGTATATCCCATAATTTTGTAATCCATTCATCTTTTGATGGACACTTAGGCTGGTTCCATAATTTGGCTATTGTAAATTGTGCTGATATAAACACAGATATAATAATCTGGCTTCAATTCCTTTGGAAAGATACCCAGGAGTTGGATAGCTGGATCGTATGGTAATCCCATTCCCAGTCTTCTGAGGAACCTCCACACTGATCTCCAAAGTAGCTGTACTAATGTGTAATCCCACCAACAGTGTATGAGTGTTCCTATTTCCCCACATCCTCACCAGCATTTATTATTGCTTGTATTCTTGAAGATTGTCATTCTAATCGGGGTTATGTGGAATCTCCATGTAGTTTTGGTTTGCATCTCTCTAATGACTAATGATGTTGAAGATTTTTCCTATATTTATTGGCCATTTGTATTTCTTTTGTGAAGTATATGTTTAGTTCACTTCTCAACTTTTTATTGTGTTATTTGCTTTTTATAGCGTTAAGCTTTTTAAGTTCTTTGTGTACTCCAGATATTGGTCCTCTATCAGAGGAATGGCTTGGTTCTTTCTTTAGACTCTTAATGATTTGCTTTGCTGCCCAGAAGCTTTTTAATTTAATGCCGTCACACTTACTAATTCTCATTTTAATTTCCTGTGCTTTGGAAGTCTTATTGAGGACACTTCCACCAGTGCCTGTAAGTTGGAGCATTGGTCCTATGCCCGCTTCTAGTAATTGCAAAGTCTCTGGTCTGATTTCCAGGTCTTTGTTCCATCTTAAAAGTCATCTCCATTTGAAATGAAATGCCTAATCATCATCAAATCATCTCAATTCTAAGATGAAATGTTACCAAAACAAACAAAAATTAGAGCTTACAAGTCTTTGAATTACTTCTTATATTTCCCATTACAATCAGTCTATGAAACATTGAATATTCAGGAGCCTTTTCAATGAGCTCTAGGCTGTCCCTTTGCTAGGGACTAGGAAACATATATGAATAGAATATAGTCTAGTATGAAAGCCGATCTAGATTAGCAAATAATTACATGCCAGAATGTGCTAGGTAGCAGAATAAAAATGGATATTGGAATACTAGTTCTTCTTAAGGAGTCATGAAAAATTGCAAAGAGAAGAAATCATCTGAGGTGCATCTTAAAGAATAAGAAAAAAATAGGTTGAGAAAAGAGATGGAACTGAGAGGAAGACAATTCACCAAGGTGCAATCACATGAGCAAGTCACAGAGGCGTGAAAGGGCTTGACCTCTAGAGAGGAGAAGAAGTCCTTCAGTGGATTATGCGCTGGGATCGGGAAGAGGTGAGGCCAGGAAGGAAGAAAGGCAGCCTCATAGAAACGTGTATAAGTCCTATGTAGGCAGCTCAGTGGGTACCAGATTAATGATAGAGATTTACAGTTGCCATTCTCAATTGATTGTACTAAGATGAAGAGAACACTAACAGGGTGTCTCATTGCTAGGCCTCCAGCCCTAGCTCTTGGTTCCATAGAAATTTTATGGCTGTGTGTATAAAGAGAGTTGTCTTTCTCAGCCATTCTATGTATTCCTCGGAAGAGGTATTTGTGATACTTTTTGACCTGTAGTAAGCAATTGAATCTCATTCAATTAATTTACATCTTTAAATGGCTGATTTAGTAGAGCAAATAGAATAGGGTCTGAGCATCTCTGTACATGAATTTTTGGTATGTTTGACTGATTGACTCGAGTCTGAGCTATTATGAGAGGACCACCGCCACTATGAAATCTACCCTGAATCCCACTCTGTCTGAGAACACCTAAGATGTCTCTTGCATGCTCATGAACTTGCCCCTCAAGCACCCACCATTTTTTCTTCTCCTTTCTGGCCCCCTCAGGTGCTCTTTTTTTCCCTGTGGGATACAATGCTCAGAGATGAGCTAATTTTGTGGGGTTACCATTATCTTCTATCATGTACCATCTACATTAGATTCTGTAAAGACTTATTAAGCTTTCTTTGAAGTTGGGAATCATGTATTAGTGTTGCCAGTAATCAATATTTATGGCCTTTAGTTAACATATTGCTTCAGTTTTGCATACCTCCTTTTCCATTGGAATTAGGCATGCATTGGGGTCAAGAGATAAATCTATATGATGATCAATATGGTGTACTCATGATTAATTCTTCACCTCTCACAACCAATGTCTGTTTCCTGGGCTGAATTTTCCCAACTCTTTTCCCAGGTAAGATTCTCCCCAAGGTAGATCCTCAGTCCCTCGTGCATATCTCAATTTCTGGTGGGTCCATTCTATACACATTGCACCCAAAGGCACACAATTGGATCGGAGAAAGGGAGCCTTCCCTACACTCAAATTCATGTTTCCTGCAAGGCACCAGCCCATGTATTTTTGGATAATACAGAACAGAGAGTAAATTTTATGTAATTATGTCTTTATTCATTATCATTACTAAATGCAAAAAAGCTCTCTATGAAAAAAGCATTTTAGAAGCTATAAAATAAAAAAAGGTACCATTTGATTTCTTTCCTTCTAGCACCTTTGAAACTTTTTGGTTATCAAATGAAGTCATTTGCAAAAGATTGAATAATCAACATGAGGCTGTGAGACAAGGCAGAGGCTTCATCAAGGAAAGAGACAGGCAGGCAGAGCTGGGCCCAGCAGCAAAGCCTGGGTTCTGGGGGAGCGAAGCATGCTTGAGAACAATATGCCATGTGTCAACAGAGCTCTTCCTGGCCTGCCTGTGCCTGAGACTTAGGTACTCAGTGCTCTGCTTTCTGCACTGTTGAAAGGTAGTATAATACCTCTTTAGTTTAATACCCTCCTGTAATAAAAGAGGGCTCACCTAGGATGGCTGTATCTCTATCCCTTTCTCCCATGTCAGAGGCTAGCACTGTCCAGAAAGGGGAAGTGCTGCATGGCCTCTGATCAAATCTGCTCATGGACACGTGGCTGAAATCCTCCAAGAAACACATGCTTGGGAGGGTGGAGAGGAAGGTCCTGTTAATGATCTGGGGTGTAGAGTAGCAGATAGGGGCCCTATCTGGTAAAAGATCAATTATAATTAAAAGGATCAGAGCTACTTCTCTTTCCCTTTTCCCCAGAGACTGACCTCATTGCTTTCCTACAGTTTATCAGTTTTAATAAATGGATATCTAGCTAGGCACAGTGGCACATGCCTGTAATCTCAGTACTTGGGAGGCTGAAACAGGAGGATCACAGATTTGAGGCCAGTCTCAGCAACTTAGTGAGGCCCTGTTTCAAAATAAAAAATAAAAAGGGCTGGAAGGTAGAATGCCCCCTGGGTTCAGTTCCCAGTACCAAAAAATAAAAAAAATAAAAATAAAAATAAAAACCAAAAGTGGCTATTTATAAGCTTAGGCTAGTTTCCCGGGACATTCAATATGTCCTTAGAAAACTCCCCAAACCGATCACACTGAACTGAAAATCACACCTCTACCTTCCATGCTTCTTCAATTCGTTATGAACACTACAATTAGACAACAGCTCAGCGGCAGCTACAGAAGCCACATTTTGGACTTTGCTATTGCAGCAAGAGCTCTTTGTTCTTGTGAGTAGCAGCATTTCATTGCTGTTGTGCAGTTTAGCTCTTAATTGGCCTTAAGAGCACTGTCTAACACACCATCGTGAGTCATAAGGAGTCTGGTGTGTCCAAATTTTTATTCACCTGATGCCAACCTCTTTTGTTTTGTTTTGTTTTTTGGCTCTTCCCCTCAGTCTCCCCATGCCCGGTCAGTCCCTGCGCGTTTTCCCTGCCGTGTGTTTTCAGCAGTGTTCTCCCTCAGCGCTGCACTCCACGCCCTGCAAGTCCCAGCACACTTTCACATTTTTTTTTCTCCTTCTCTCAACCTCTGTCCAACATGCCTAATCTCAGCGAAGCCTCCCCTGCCCAGAGTCTGAGCACAGGCTGCTGCTTGTTCTGGGACATGAGCTCCATCCACCCTGTTGTACCTCTCCACCCACCACCTCGGCTCCTGGCCCGGTCTACACCCGGGGGTGATGACCTGCCCTCCCAAGCTAGTTATACCATTATCTCTGCTCCCATCCTCAGAGCCAGTTTTACTTCTCGTTGTTCACTAGAGGGGGAAAACACTGAGGCAGGACTCAGGAAGACTCAGGAGGCCGCTGGGGAGGAACCTGGCTAACACATCATGAGAAAAGCCTCTCACACTCTGACACAGCGCATACACACACGGACTGAAGAAAATACAAACGAATTCAGTACACCTGAGGGAAGAGCTGGACATACTAATGATAGCACACACAAAATTGACTCACAGGCATTCAGCCACACATTTAAAAAATAATGGAAATTAAAAGTATATATGTGGATTTATTATATGATGTATGTTTCTGTATTATGATAATAGCTAACATTTATTCAGCTCTTGTTCTGTGCCCATTAAATCACATAATTCTAACCAAGGTAAGCCCTGGCACTAGCCTTATTTACCAATAAGAATCTGAGGGACAGAGAGGTGAAAGAACTTTCCCAGGGTCACACAGGTAGGAAATGACTGGACCAGGATTTGAACCCAGGCTGACAGGCTCCATGACTATGGCCCTGCCCCCTATATGAGATACATATAACTTTTATAACATTACATAGACTTATGTGCCATGTATGGATAACTTAAAGATTATGTTTTTTATGGGATTCTGGTTCTATCCACTTATTTCATAATCTTACTCTCTTACTTTCAAGATGAAAGTCACAGGAAATACTCAGATTTGACACATTTTTTTTTCGAATTTTGAAATGATGTGAGCTGTCTTTTTTTTTTCTTTTTGTGGTACTGAGGATTGAACCCAGAAGCATTCAACCTCTGAGCTATACCCCCAGAACCCCCCTTTTTTTAATTTTGCTTTGAAACAGGGTCTTGCTAGGTTGCTGAAAGTCTCACTACATTGCTGAAGCTGGCATTGAACCTACAATCCTCTATCTCAGCTTGCCAAGTCTGGGACTACAGGCACCCACCATGCTTGACTTTGATGTCAGCTATTTTAATGCAATACATTGCTGTTATTGCTAGTTGAACATAAAACGTACATTTTTAGTAAATGACATATTTAGATCTTAGGATAGGTCAATATTATAGATAAAATACAAAGACTTCAAAATTATTTCTTAGGGTATCTATTAAAAAGGAGGAAAGCATGCACATTAAGGATATCATTATAATTAATTAAATAGCAATTTTTTAAAAATCTCCATAAAATGATAAGTATGTGCCAAGTCCAGGTAATCTTAAAATCAGGCATATTAGCAAACTGAATAAAGACCAATTTTAATTCTAACAGAAAAAACAACAAATCTTGGGTCCTGTGTTTCAATTATTGGCCTGATATTTTAATTGTTGGCTGAGGTTTCCATTTTTATAATTGTGAAAATAATACAACTCTTTTTGGTTTGTCTTAGGAATGCCTGGGCAGTATCTTTATCATTCTGATAGTGAATTCTATCAATGACTACCATTCTGATCATTGTAACAATTCCAATCTCATATTTGAACTATAGTTTTTCTGTCCCAGTAAAAATGACCATATTTATTAAATCTCCAGTTGAGAAGCTAAACCAATGTGGGAGAAAAGACCTGAGGTAGTATTGGATGCATCCTTCCTATCGCAGGTCTTCATCTGCCTTTTGAAGTTGGCAGCACTAGATAAAAATAATTGTCCCCAAACCCAAGATTTGATTCCTCTAAAAATATTTAGAATATATACTGCATGGTAATCACTGGGGTATATAAAAGTAACAATTTGCTACTATATAGGAAACAAAAGTTTACCATGCAAAAATCATTAGGAAATTACACATAACATTAACAACTAATTTTGTGCAGCTTTTCTTAACACAATTCCAAAATTGCCTTTCTCTTAAATTTAGAAGAAAATGTATTTATTATGAGAATATTTATTTCCTGGAATTAAAACTGTTAGAACTAGAAGCAGCTATAACACTCATGGGTATCTAAAGTGAGTATCTAAACCAGACTACTATAGTGACACGTACATATCTGTGTTTATAGCAGCACAATCCACAATAGCCAAAATACGGAACCAGCCTAGGTGTCCATCAATAGATGAATGGATCACAAAATTATGAGAAACACACAATGAAATTCTACTCAGCCATAAAGAAGAACAGAATTATGTCATTTGGAGGAAAATGAATGGAACTGGAGAACATTATGCAAGTGAGATTATTCAGTCACAAAAAGTGAGAGGTCACATGTTCCTCATGTGTGGAAGCTAGGGAGAAGCTGGGATGCAGAAGGGACTCCAGGCAAAGGAGGAGAAGCCCTCCTGGAGTGATGGAGGGGCCTACGGGAGGGAGGCGGCTGAGGGGAGGGAGACTGATGAAGGAAGCACTCCCATGGACATGACGTACAGATGAACATACACAAAATTATCAATGCCGATCTCAATGTCATGCAAGGGGGGGGCGAGCAGGCTGGGGGTTGGGGGAAGGCTCACCAGATGAGCATGTCTGTCTCTCTCACTCCGAACTTCATCGCGATGTATGATTACAATGCACCAATTATAAAACAAACCAGAGGCAGCCTCATTTCATGTAACATAACATTTCCATTTTGTAGAAAATAACTCTGAGACCTAGAGATATGGCAACTCTATTTAAGATATAATGTATTTAAAAGTGAGTGGCAGCAAGATTTTATAAAAATTATTAAAAGTAACTTCCTAAATTGGGATAAATATTTGATTTAAAAATTACGCCTTTAATTTCAAAGTTATTTTGAAATTACATACTACTAGAAGCAAAGCTGAATGGACTTTTCTTTTACTGCCTAACTACATATTTGTTCCCTTAGACGTGGCACCCAGATCCTAGCATAAATGTTGCTTCACACCGGATTTCTGATGCGTGTATATGTAGAATTGGAATAAACTTGTGCAACTCAGGCAGGATTTTCCCATTGTCCTACGTCCATTCCTACCTTATTATCCTACTAGCCACCACAGTTGCTCTGTATCAGTATTACTATTATTTTACTGCATGAATAGGTCTCATTAAAGGACGTTCCCAGCAAGAACTTGTTCGACCTGTTTTACTTTTCTGAGTAGGTGTGCCCTGTTAATGTAACTGCACTTGTTATTTCTCTGTACTAATTTACATTACTCACTTAGAACTTAGTTTTAAAGACAAAGCATTTTAAAGACTTTAAAGACATAGAGACATTAAGAAGATAAACTAATTTTTCAAAATGCCTTACAACATTTGTGACATTAAAAGTGAACTTTTCAGCCGGGCATGGTGGTGCACCCCTGTAATCCCAGTACTTGGGAGGCTGAGACAGGAGGATCACAGGTTAGAGGACAGCAAGTAGTGAGACTGTCATCAACCTAGCAAGACCCTGTTTCAAAATGAAAATAAAATAGGGCTGGGGATGTAGTTCAGGGGTAGAATGCCCCTGGGTTCAATCCCCACTGCCAAACTTTTAAAAAAGTGAATTTTTCTTGCCTGCTATGGTGGCATACAACTTTGGAGACAGAGGCAGAAGAATCCCAACTTAAAGGCTAGCCTTGGCAACTTCGGAAGACCCTGTCTCAAATTAAAATATAGAAAGGGCTGGGAATGTAGTTTAGTGGTAGAACACCATTTGGTTCAATCTTCAGTACTGCCAAAAAAAGTGAGCATCTCTCTCACCATCTGACCCTTGTCCAATGTTCAGGAAGGCCTTTACCTGGCTAGATTCTACAAAGAGCACAAGAGGCCTTTAAGTGAGGTGGAGAGAAGAATTACTAACACTGTCACAATCTACTCATCTTCTAACTTCTTCATTGCTAATAAAGGCTTTGGACATGGCCCAGAACACTGAAGCGTGCACTGTCTTAGTAAGTTTTTGTTGTTGTTGTTTGTTTGTTTGTTTGCTTTGTTTTGGGTACTAGAGACTGAACCCCGGGGCATTCTACCTCTGAGCTATACCCCCAGCCCTATTTTATTTTTATTTTGAAACGGGGTCTCTCTAGGTTGCTGAGGGCCTTGCTAAGTTGCTGAGGCGGGCCTCACCTGCAATCCTCCTGTCTCAGCCTCCCAAGTACTGGGATTAGATGTGGTTTTCAGTTTTAAGTGCCACAACTCCTAAAATTCAAGGACAGTTAAATAAACTGTGTGTATAACATCCTTTAAAGAATGTTTCAAAAGATAGTGGTTAGTTCACTTCATAATAAATACAAAAGAAGTGAACATTTCATATAAAACATATGGTACTTTAAATTTAGGAGGTAAGGGGGTTTTCAAGTACTTTCATTGTATTTTAAAATCTTGGGATCTGTTGTAGTAAAATGTATATGGAAGATAATTGCACTACCAGTTTTTCTGATTTTTTTCATTTTAAAAATGTATATTTCTTTACTTATTTTAAATATAAAACAATACTGTTAAGGATTATTTAAATATTTTTTAAATTTTTGAACTTTGGAAATTAACAACTTTTTAACAATGTCCCATCAAATCTATAATAAATGTGTAATGTA
Source organism: Glis glis (assembly GCA_004027185.1). NCBI lineage: Eukaryota > Metazoa > Chordata > Mammalia > Rodentia > Gliridae > Glis > Glis glis. The sequence goes on from PVJS01022584.1 coordinate 25,461, forward strand.
AGTATCAAGAAGAAGTTTCTTTCCAGTTTTTGTAAATAAAAACACATTTGTGCTATGTCAGTTTCTCCTGCATTCTTACTTGATCTTATTATCTATCAGGTCATTAGCATAATATTTGAAACATTAACACTTTTATGTAAAAATTAATTAGAAAAATAGATTTACTGCAGAGAAACTAATTTAGCCACATATTTTGTTAAATGGTTAATCTCACAAATATTTATCAAGTTTTTGTATAATATTCTGTTCTGGGCCCAACATCTAGTTGTAGGTAGTCAATAAATATTAGTGGAATAAATTTTAAAATATTAACGAATTACTTTGGTTTGAAAACTTTGTCTTAGGCTCATTCATGTTCACAGTTTAAATGGTCAGTGGTTCCCAAGTGGTTTCTATTTTTGGAGGACAAAATTATTCTACCCTTCTAATTAAATATCATATAGTTTATATTAATATAGAAGTTTTTATTAGAAGATAAATTCTACTGTGAATATATGGCAAGAAAATATTCACTGATTACATTGTAATTAATCAAATTAATTTGCATTTTATTAATTTATTATATTTTACAAATAGGATACTGTTTATAAATATTTGAAAATTTGAATAAATATTTGAAAATATTACTAAACTGCTTAAATAATGAATGGAGGATATATAAATTTGGGTCTATCAATTATTTAGTCAACAATGGTAGATGAATGTCAGATATCAGAGGAGCCTTACAATAATTTCAGCTCTCTGAGTTTCTGTCTTAAAGTTTGGGCTCCTCTGACCTGTAAAAAAGAAAAATACTACAATCTGGGCATGGTGGTACATGCCTGTAATCCCAGTACTTGAGAGGCCAAGACAGGAGGATCCCAGGTTCAAGGCTAGCCTCAGCAACTTAGTGAGACTCTCAGCCACCTAGGGGGACCCTGTTTCAAAGTAAAAAATAAAACAGGGTAGGAAGTAAAAAATAAAATAGGGCTCAAAGGTAGAATGTCTCTGGGTTTAATCCTCAATATCACACACAAAAAAAGAAATATTACAAAGATAGATACAAAATAATGCTTTTGTTTTTTTCTCTGAGAGCATCATGTTTCCAGACTGACCTTTTTGGGGGTATCTTAGATCCCCAACACCTAGCATAGAATTTGACACTTAATATAAACTCAATCCATTTATTGCTTAAAAATATTGAATTGTACCAAATGACTAGTCTCTATAAATTTATTATCCACTACTTCAAATTATTCTTCTGTCAGGATCCTTACTCTGTTTTAATAATCGATGAGTATTTTTGCACCAGGAGCGTGTTTGTTGGGATCTGAGTGTGATGGAGGAGAGTGTTCATTCTAAGGAGCAGGTGGGATGGCTGCTTGTGGCCACACCACAGCATTCCCTACGGTGTGGCCCTATTTGCACCTTGCTGTGGCCAGCTTACAGCAAAGAATTCCTCTCTCCTCTCTTTTTTTTTATTTTTGGGGGTGCTCGGGATTGAATCCAGGGCATTCTTCCAGCTAAACGGAAGTAACTGCTCAAGGTCAAACTACTTGTTTTTCTTTTGCAGCACTGGAGGTGTTAAACTCAGGAGCACTCTACTACTGAGCTACACTCCCCACTTTTTTTTCCTTTCTCCTTGCAGTACTGGGGATTGAACCCAGGGGCACTCTACCTCTAAGCTATACTCCCAGCCCTATTTTATTTTTATTTTTTATTTTTTTCTGGTACTGAGGATTGAACCCAGGGGCATTGTACCTCCGAGCTATACCCCCTGCCCTATTTTTTATTCTTTATTTTGAAATAGGGTCTTACTAAGTTGCAGAGGGCCTCACTAAGTAGCTGAGGCTGGCCATGAATCCGGATCCTCCAGTCTCAACCTCCCAACTACTGGGATTACAAGCGTGCGCCACCACGCCACTTTTTTTTTTTTTTCTGCGGTACTGGGGATTGAACTCAGGGGCGTTCTACCTCCGCGCTACACCCCCGGCCCTATTTTTTTAAACTTTATTTTGAAACCGGGTCTCACGAAGTTGTGGAGGGCCTCATTATGTAGAGAGAGAGAGAAAGAGAGAGAGAGAGAGAGCGCGCGAGCGCGCTGAGGCTGGCCGCGAACCCGGATCCTCAGGTCTCCGCCTCCCAAAGTACTGGGATTACAAGCGTGCACCACCACGCCCGGCTTATTTTTATTTTGAAACAGAGTCTCACTAACTTTCTGAGGACTTCACTAAGTTTCTGAGACTGTCCTCACACCTGGGATCCCCCTGTCTCAGCCTCCCAAGTACTAGGATTCCAGGCATGCACCTCCACACCTCACTCAACTCAAACTACTTCCTGTAAAGGATCTCAGCCCTGGAGAAGCCTGGATCAAGCAGAGACTTATGGGTAATGCTTCATTCACTATCAAAAGGCCTTTCTACAATTAGGAAGAAAGATGTGGAGATTTTACAATTAGATATCTAGTCCAATGGGAATTTTTCCAAGTCCCAAAGTCTCGAAAATAAACAAAAGACAATCAAAAGGAGAATCTAACATATTATAAGGAGTTTACAGCATCACATAACATACCAACGTGCACATATGCACTAATACATACACACACACACACAGGCTTCTTTCCTCTAGAAAAAAAAATATAACAGATAAGCAACAACGAAAATGTGTTAGGCAAATGTTTGGAAAGGAGTACCTAACATTTAAGAGCTTTGTTTTGGCTTCTGGTTATATAAATAAAATGGGTAGGAAACTTTCCCATCAGGAGTCTCTTTCTCAACTTGTGCTGAAGAGAAAAAGCTCATCAGAGGGCACCCCGGGAGGCCCTGGCGGTGACTAACGCAGGCCAACTGTTGAACAAGCACCAGGAAAGTGGCACCTGACCTTCAGGGAAGTTCTGACGTGGGCTGATGTGAGCAGGGGTGGATTGCAGAGCCACCTGAGAGGGTGTGTCATGGTGATGACATGTGGAGGGAAGAGAATGACACCCCACATGGCATGCCATCCCGGTGAGGCGCTTTGCAACCCACTGTCCAGCTGGAGAAGGCGCTCGCCTGCAACTCCCATGGGAATAAAGAAGGCAGGGCTTCTTTCAGCAGGGCTAACCCCAGGAACACTCACTCCCCAGTCCCGTCCCTGCCTCCTCTCCTGGCTTCCGCACCCTCTGCTCCCTCTAGAGTGACGTGCTTCTTAGTGAGACCCTGTTTCAAAGTAAGAAACAGGGCTGAAGGTGTAGCTCAGATGTAGAGCACCCCTGAGTTCAAGCCCCAGTAGCACACCCTCAGACCATCACACAGTGTGTGCTTGGTAAATACGTGATGCATGCGGTGTCTGTGCCAGCGGGTCTGACTCTTTGACCCCCTGGCAGCCTCCGCCAGGAGTGCTCAAGCTGTCACTGGCAACCTTTCTTGCTGGGTAGGAGATTAGTGCTACCTCTTTTCCCATCTGTGTTCCCAAAGCAATGTCCCTCTCTTCTTCAGAATTATTAGACAGTGGGACCTGGGTTAAATGGGGCTGAGATTGTTCAAGGAGAGAGTGGAGAACTCTTGGATGTCTTTGATAAAGACCATGAGACCACATTCTGAAATGTGAAAAACTGATATCATCGGGTTCAGATGACTCCCACTGGCTGTGAGACCGTTCACACCCCATCTCTGGTTTTATCTCCTACCACTTCCTGTCACATGTTTGCTTTCATGTAGCTCGAACAACCCAAAGTTGTACAAATTCGTCATGACTTCTCATTCCCCTTATTTATCTCCCATATATCCTTGCTTGCCTATTAAACATGTTATTATCTCCAGTTTTCAAGTAAGAGTCATTCACTGGTCGGGCCGAGGTCTCAATAGTGGAAGGCCCGTGATTTGAGCTCAGCTTTGTCTGATTTCAAAGGTGTCTTTTTCTCCCTATATGCCAAACAATTTTCTCTAATTAATAGCAACATTCACATTGTTGAGAACATAAAAAACTGGCAATAGCAGCTTAAGTAATTGAATATTCCTGAATCACTGTTATTCATTTGCATAACAGTTGTGATATATACAGGAGGACAACTTTGGGGATCGATTCTTACTGTCCATGTTTCTATGTCAGAGGCCCTCAAAATTCAAAGGAACATCCAAATTCACTTTGGGCCTTAACACAAATATTGTCCCTTCTCCTCATTCTCTAGAATAGTGGACTTAATAATGTTAAATAGGACCTAAGAATTCACATTTTAAGAACACTTTCAGAAATAGTTTTCTGTAGACTCTATTGTGTAAGGCATTTATTGCCACAAAATTTAATACTTCCAGATAGAGTTAAACATTTGTTTTTAATTTTCATGTGTGGTACTGGAGATTGAACATGGGGCATTCTACCTCTGAGCTACACCCAAAGCCATGTTTTTTTTTTTTTAAACAGGGTCTCACTAAGTTACCACTCATTGGCCTCAAACCTGCAATCCTCCTGTCTCAGACTCCCAAGTACTGGGATTACAGGCATGTACCACCATGCCTGGCTGAAAGGAAATATTTTTGATGGTAAAAGATTGTGTAAGATTATGCACTTACTCCTTGATAGTGGTTTGAGTTACTTCTCTTAAGATTAGTTTGAATTATAGTTGATGATATAATATTGACCCAAGATTCCCTATAGAATTGGTATTACTATGACCCTTTTCAATCAATATCTCTGACAGTATGCAGGTTTTCTTGGGTGTTCTCACTGACTACAAGTCCACAATTCTGTGACTCATAATATACAAGTTCGACTGCTTGGATGTGAATTCCCAGATGTTAGTAATCAGCATTTTGCAGCACCTAGCTGATCATATCATGGGATTTTGATGATGTCTGCAGTTCCTGGAGCTGAAAAACCCTCCCAGGAACCAGAAACATGTTTTAAAAACCTGTCCTCAGGTTTCTGGTTGTAACTCTTGTCATAATTGTCAAAATACATTCGTTGCTCACTGCAGCTGCAACTTAGTCCTTGAAATCCCTGGTAGTAAAAAAAAAAATTACACACACACACATACACACACACACCACACCACACACACACCACACACACCACA
>PVJS01022585.1:5000-30394 GCA_004027185.1 Glis glis
ATGCATCATACACACACACACACACACACACACACACACATTTCAAATATATGTATTTGTTTGTCTTAGGACAGTGGTTCTCACACTTTAATATGCATAAAAATTATGTGGAGAGCTTTCTTCCTGAGCTTCACACCCCAGAGATTTTGATTCTGTAAAGAGAATGGATTCACATGTTTACATTTCTCTCCAATTCAGAGATGGGGCCAAAGATGCTGGTCTACTGGTAGAAAAATTAGAAATATTTGAATCATGTGGTCCTTCTCTCAGTGAACCAAAAGTGATCCAGCTACTCCCTATATATTAAACATAAAGAAAAGCAGTGCTATAAACATGACTTAAATTACTTGTAAATCATTATTAGAAACAATGTTTTAGTTAGCCCTAAATAATTATTTAAGCAGATAGATTTGGATTCCAATTGACTTTGCCCTTGAATGCTATAAAACTAACTTGATACAAGAATCTTTACTAAATATTGGTGTCATAAAAATGAATAAACATCATTGATGTGATAAAAAAGATGAGACATAGTTTAGAGCCTCTTACTCTTCCTTCAATTTCAGTCTATTTTGCTGAAAATTTGCAAGTAAAAATTACCAAAATATAGCAGAACTAATATCACAACCATAATCACAATATTTACATCCACATCATATTAAATGCCTTATTTTTTCATCAAGGCACATGACATTTAGCCAAATTATTCTAATAATGCCAGGAGATAGTTTAAGACTTCATCTATGTATGAGTTACATTAGGTAACCAAATACTCTCTCAGTTCACTGTAATACCTTTATCTACACAGTTCTATAAATAGGAAGAAATAATGTCACATCATTCATAGAGCAGTTATCAGGAGCCCTAGAAAATCATTTCAACCAACTCTGATAAGTTAACCCTATTAGACTTTTACTATATGTAAAAGATCTCTAGTATATGCTGGCTAAATAGCTGACTTAAAACTGAGCCTGGATTATTAATGAAACAATACTATGGTAGTTGAGATGTAAATCCAGTGACATTGAAGTCAACAGCCCGAATAACAAAATTTTCTTCCTGAACCACTGAAACTGAAAGATTATCTAACCTCTTCCTGACGGTGACATGTATATTATCACCTAGTGCTAGTTAGTCACTTTCCTGACCAGAGCTGAGCAGTTTCAATTGCCTGTTCTCTGTGGCTTGTAAGGTTGGAGGATCTAAATCTGTACCATTTCTTTTATTTTTAGGAAACATAATTCCCTCAGGATAAACAGCATTGGGTGATCATGTACAGGGCTCTGAAAGGTTAGAATTCATACAATTAAATAGAATACTCCTTAAAATATTGGATGAGTTAACACTATACTCTTTGACATACCAGCTGACCCAGTATAGACATCATTGATACCAATTCTGGGAGGTGGATTCATCACATACCTGTCATGTTATATTTTATTCTTCTTCCTGGTATTCTGTAAGGTTTGGTTTAAAGAAAGTTGAAGGAGATGGGAAAAGCAGAGTGAAGAAAGTAAAAAATAACAGAAATAAACTAAATGGACTTTATCATTGAGTAAATTGTGTGTTACTTTCAATATTTTTATTTCCCTAAAACCAAACTCAAAAAAATGTGTTTAATATCTTCAGAATAACAATTGAAAGAGACTGGTTATTGTGACACTAAAAATATTAGAGGGGGTAGGTAAAAGAGGGGTATCAGTTATAATTAAATGCCCTTTTCAGCTGATTTAGTAAGTGCAGTTATGGTGGGATCTTTCAAGCTATTCTCTCTTATGTGCAAAACATCAAAGAACTTAGTTGTATGTCAGTGATAGTTGAATACAATTTTAAATTTGTGGACTGGTAAATCCAGTAGACAAATATCTCCAGTTGGGGATCCAAAAATTTAAGGCTAAGTATTATATATAGAAATCCAAACTCAATGAATAAAAGTCTATCTGTAGGAAAGAAGTCAAAAATTAACACACGAATGAGCAGAAAAAGAAATTGATAATCCTGTTAGTGCTACAATGTCTCATGATCCTAAAATAAAAAGTTGACTTAGCGCCGGGCGTGGTGGCGCACGCTTGTAATCCCAGTACTTTGGGAGGCGGAGACCGGAGGATCCCAGTTCGCGGCCAGCCTCAGCTCTCTCTCTCTCTCTCTCTCTCTCTCTCTCTCTCTCTACTTAGTGAGGCCCTCAGCAACTTCGTGAGACCCGGTTTCAAAATAAAGTATAAAAAATAGGGCCAGGGGTGTAGCGCAAAGGTAGAATGCCCCTGGGTTCAATCCTCGGTACCGAAAAAAAAAAAAAAAACTTGACTTAGCATCTAATAAAGAATAAACTCTATCCTTGAAAACATGGATAATACTATAGAGATACTTTAGTAAATACATATATTTCTACTGTCTCTACATACCTGATGCCCTGCTCCAGCCCCACAAAAATAGACCTAAGAAGGTAATGAGTTTGAGTTCACATTAATTTAAACACATATAACTTTCTTTTACAATTCAAAGTATTCTTATTAAGGAAAGATGTTGACACAAAATGTGAGTTTTACATAATCACAGATTCACAGTATATGAAAAGGGAACTATACAATACCATAGTACCATAGTTATAGTAAAAACAAAAACAATGACCACTTCTGGACATTTACCAGGGAATTGGAACACTGCTAAATGCTTCTTTTTTTTAATATCAATGAATTGATATTTAAAAAACAGCCCATGGAGTAGAAGTTCATTTTTTTAGAGGAGAAAATGGGAGTTTAGCAGACCTAGTAACAAAACAAAGATTGGCAAGATGGCAAAACGGTGAAGTAAGAATTTAACTCAGTTCCTCTTGTTCAAAGGTTGCTCTCCTTGCCAGTATACTACATTGCCTAAAGTCCCAATTGACTCAGAAATGTGTCATAGTAATTAGACATAGGGACTGCTGTTAGGCACCATTCAGAAGCCCAGGCAGCTTGTCCTTAAAAGTTAAATGGCCAGGCGTGGTGGCACATACCTGCAATCCCAGTACTTAGGAGGAGAGACAAGAGGATCTCTGGTTCAAGGCCAGCCTCAACAACTTAGGGAGACCCTGTTTCAAAATAAAAAGGACTGGGGTTCTAGCTTGGAGGTAGAATGACCCTGGGTTCAATCCCCAACACACACACACACACACACACACACATACACACACACACACACACACACATACACTCACACACAGCTGAGTGACATGAGCTTCAGTTGGACTTCAGTTTTGAACCATCAGACTGATATTCCTAGCCAAATTTTTATACTGGTTTGATTTTTTTATAGTCTACATTTACTGGATATACCAGATGGGGCAGATTGTCAATTTACTTGTAATTATTCCCCATCATATTACACATGAGTTAGGAACATCACTATCTCTATTTTCTAGAGGGAAGCAACCTTCTATTTAAAAAAAAAAACATAATATGAAGATAAATGAACTTTTTGCAACTGCTCAGAAGAAATATCTTTCCAAATCCCCCCACCCCCACCATGCCTCCTTCATTATGAAGAGCTATTAAAGACATAAGAGATATGTGCCTTCAAGGAACTTACTATCTGAGAAATGTCATCTGAAGTAGAGATATTATTTAATTTCCAAACACAAAGAAAAGTTTTATGTTAAAGGTAAACAGGAGATGCACTACTCAGAAATTTGGACCACTGCATTTGATTCTCTGATATATTCAACTGCACTGGGAGGCCGCTTGTTACTGCCTATTATCATCTTGGCAGTGGTTAGTGTTGAGGGAGCAGAATTAAAAATAGTGCAATTCCTCTTTTAAATGTGTGTCAAAGAAGCACAGTTAAAGCTCACCTCCAAAAAAAAAAAAAGAGGAAAAGAAGAAACCAAAATGGGAAATATCGAGTCAATTAATTTAACCTAGTACTCTGTGATACGAAGATGCTGCTGGGAATAACCTGTTTCATTTCTACTCAACGTGCTGAGATCAGATACGCTGGTGACTGTACATTAACTTGTGGAAACTGTGATGATCTTTTCATAATTTTCTTTTTCAGGGTTTATGTAATTTTTTCCCATTGAATAAAAACATAAGCAAAAATGTGTATTTGTAAAACATTGTTCTAAGGTATTTTTTAAAACCTTTTATTGCCTTTTTAAATAATGCCAGAATGCATTTCAAAGTTCAAAGAATAAAGATTATTCTGAAAGTCACATCAAGTCAAAAGGAAGGTAGGTTCTTTTCTAAATTACAAGTTCATATCTGATCCTCACCTTTTGTTGGTTTCTGCTGTTTCCTATTCCTTTGCCATACAGCGATGGTTTTTGTAAACTAAGTCCTACTTCACTTACTTTTAAAGACAAATGTTTGCTTAGTGTCTACAAATGTGTGCTAACTGTAGTCCCTCAGACATTCATTAGTGTTTAGAGTTTGCACTTAAGGAGGACAATGGCATTGTAAATGAAAATGACCAGTAGCCAAAGGGAACATATAATTGTTTGTAATTAAACAAAAGTGTTGCTGAGTTAATCAGATTCACATCTTAATATACTTGAAAGCATTGCTGTCTTGTCAAAATGAAGACTTTCTCTTTCTCTCTTTTTGGAATTTTTTTAATTGGTAATGAAATCTAAGCAAATTGTACCACTAAGATTCTTTAACCCACTTTAGTACAATAAATAAGCCAAGTGTGTTTTGATCAAAGTTTTCATTGGAGTATCCTTTTAACTCTTCACCAGTTTCATAATTAACAGTTTGTACAGGCATTCGCCTATTTAGAGCATTTGCTCTTCAATACCCTGTGCTGTTGCTCTCATCTCTTTGAATTACAACACGAGCATACTGAAACATTACATCCTTCCCTTGGTAACTGAATCATTTATTTGAAACACTAGTGGCTTGATATAATTCTTGGGGGGAAAAGAGATTTTATTATAATTTTTATTCAAATTTTTCTTTTGATTACAGGCAAGTCTAAATGAAACAAAAAAAACTCGAAATGTTGGCTGACTTGCTCAAAAAAAGAGACTGTCATGATTTGCAGCAAATCTTATTTCTAGAACCTGTAGAACACTATCAGGTTCGAGTGGACTATCTCAGTTTTCCTAAACCTAAAGGACTTATCAGGGTTTTTTTTTCTCTGAAAAAGAAAAAAAATAAAGGCTCAGCGATAAGAGAATTTAAAGTTATGTCAAACAAATTACGTTTTAGTTATTAGTGGCTAGTTTGTAAATATCAAAGATCCACTTATTGTAGTGCTCGGAGCTGCATTTGCATGCTGATGAAATACAAGTGGATGGCTGTGAACTATAGGGTTATCTCTAGTGCAGCAGTGGGGAGCTCCAGAATCAGACAGTTGAGCATCTGACCGACTCAAGAGTCCAAGCTGCAGACCTCTTCTATTCACTTTCTTTACAACAATTAAAATATGCAAAGTGATAATTTTCCTTAAGTAGCCTTAAATGTGCGATCTATTTAAATGTGAAGAAAATTGCCTGAAGCTTCTGGTGTGAGGGACAAAAAAGAATAAATTATGCAAATAGCAGAAAAGGACTCTACCACTTGAACGCCTAATTTTCCTGTAATAAGCATACTGTTTCATTTAATTTTTTGCCTCTTATTAAAAGTGACAGTTCTTTTGCACTGTCTGATGGTTATATCTGACACAAGCGAGGGAAATGACTGCTAGACTAAATGCTAAAGCATTTTGGTAGCTTTTTTAGATGATGGTTACATTCACAAAGTAATTATGCACTGAAGAGTAGAGAAATAAGGTTTAATTACACAGTAATCGCTTCTGATGGACACGGCAGAAGTGTGAACACCGCCAGACTGCAATCCATCAATGACAAACCCCTGGCCACTTTTAATTCCTCCTCATTTGCATCATAACCTCCGCACCAAGTTGCGCAAACGCTGTTAAATGTTAATAGGAGCTGTCTCTCCACTCAAAATGAATGCTTAAGCTGTTTCATTTTTTTTCTCCTCCACCTCAGACCTTCAAAACCAGCTCCTCTCTGAGAGCAGGCATTAAGCACAGAGCATGGTGCGTGGTCACTGTTGTGCTAATTGGGAGCAACACTTAAAGTTTTATCTCTCAAGCGCTAATAATGCACACTGCTGACAAACCAGTGAATAAGTAATGTACTTGGAGGAGAGGGGGGGTGAAAGGCATGCCTAGAATGAAAAATGCAGTTGGGACTGTTGCTCAGTGACTAGCTATTTGATTAGGCCCTGTAGTCATATTTAATCCAGACCCTTAGGGAACATAGACAAAATTACATCTTCATCTCATCAAACATTCAGCCATATTTAAGCATTCAGCTGATCAAGCTTTTATTGTTTCTCTTGCAGCAACATGGAGACAATATTGTCCTGCATTCTTCATTCCAGAAGCTGGTGGAGGAAAGGCCCTGTGAGCTCGGGGGCGGCTTCCGAGGGCCCACTGCGGTTAGGGAATCCCTGTAGCAGTGGAATAAAATCATTTCAGCCACTATGCACTAATGTGCAAGTGGATAAAACCTCCAGCCTTCGATTCTATTTGTACAGTCTTTAATACTCAATCTCGTTTTCCCTATTTTAAAAAATGTTCTTCCCCCTACCCGGTCTTTAAACCCAGTCTATTTCCTGGGACAGGTCTACATCATTAAACCACAGATGGTTCTTTTTCTATTAAGCAGCAGGTATCATTCTTGTCCTGACAGGAGGAGGCTCCACCTGCTGCCGGCCCACCAATACTTCCAGCTGACTGCTTTGCAGAAGAGGAAAGGTAATTTGTGAGCAGTGTGCTAAGTTTAACAGTAGACTCTAAGAAGTGACAAAAGAGCCATTTTCTGCATGAAGATTGAGAATTATCAACACCTTTCGGTGCATAATAGTTACGCCTTTATCACTTGAGGAGCTGCTGATAAGGTTAAGAACACTAGACAAACTGCTCATTAGTGGAAAGGTTTGCCTTTTACATTAAAGACTGCTGGGTACTGAAGTTCCTCTAGTGAGCAATACATCCCTGGCATTTGAAAAGAACGAGCTGATCGGTGTACATAAATGAATATGGAAAAGGAGACCTGGAAAGTTCTAATAATATTAGTGAGGTTTTCTCAAGCTTAGGAAATGAGAAGCCTGTTAAGTGTGTTCAAAAGCTGTGTGATGTGGAGGTAAGGCCCAAGATTAGAGTCGTAAGACCTGTATTCCTACCTATATTTTACCACTCACTAGCTGTGTGACCTTGGCTAAGTAATTTACATTTGATAAAACTGAAACATTATGATTCAAATAGGGAATATTGGGATTCATTAGGTTGCCTCAGTAAATAATATAAATTAGTTGCACATATCTCAGGTACTTCTTTAATGATAGTAAATATAAGAGAGAAAAGATTAATTGGCACCCAGACATTCATTTCATAGTGGCTAGTTGGATTAGGAATTATAAGTCAGAATGTATTCTGTTTATGCTCGGAGTCCTTTGTGAGCAGAGGAATGAGAATGGTATTTCTATATACCTACCATATAGGTTTTATATAAGAAAGAAAAGATAAGTAATAACTTTCTCGGGGTTATTTGTCACATGTGCCTATAGGTTAAGCCTATCAGTGATCATATAAGATGGGCAATGTTAAACCTATAGATAAAGCAACAGAAGCTTCGAGTTTAAGTTACTTGAAGAAAGCATAAGTAGTTATGGTTAGGTTTGAATCCAGGTGTAAGTAGTTTTAAAGCCTGTGTTTTCAACTGTATTTTGAGATAGAAAACTCTATCGTATAGACAATAACAACTCAAGCTGAATCTGCTTCTATTTCCATCCCTCTCTGGCTGTATGACGTTGGTCTAATTCATCAATCTCTCTTTCTTTTGCCTCCTTAACATGTTTATAAAATCCCATATGGGAGATCAAGGCTTAACTTCTAGCACATTAGAAGTAGTTAGCCTACTGATGATATCAGGCCACTCCTGAGGAGCTCTTCTTAGAAACAAGGTTTTCCATTCAATTTTTTAATATTAAGCATAGGTTATAATCTCTGTGCCCATCTGTAAAAATTTGGGATATATCAAGGGAGATGGTTCTTGCCACCTCTCCAAAGATTATATTTAAAAAAGCTGGGTGTGGTGGAGCAGGCCTGTAATCCCTCTACTTGGAAGTCTGAGACAGGGGGATCACAGGTTTGAGGCCGGCCTCGGCAATTTAGCAAGGCCAGCAGAAACTTATTGAGACCCTGTTTCAAAATTAAAAAAATAAATAAAATAGGACTTGAGATGTAGCTCCTCAGAGGTAGAATGCCCCTGAGTTCAATCCTCAGTACCAATATATATAGTGAGCAATGTTCCTTTTACACATATGTTTACCTACATGTCATCCGCAAGTACCCTAGGGCACAACTGAAGTAAAGTGTGCTAGCCTGAGCCAAAATTGCATTGGTCCCACAACTCCATTTCTAGAAGATTCTTCCCTTTTACAAGCTTCTTTTCTCTTCCAGTAGCCATCCTTACCCATTCAGAAGAAAGTAAGCCAATTTTTAAAAAGGAAAGACAAAAGCTTTCAGCACTAGTTTCTCATTCCTAGATCCAGTTGAAGAGGCAGAGATGAGCCAAAGGTTTAGAGAGATTTCCAAAAAGCCCTGGTAAAGGAAGAGTATGCAGCAGCAGAGCTCACTGTCCTTGCAGAGAGAGATCCAGGTGAGGATGCATGCATCGTGAGGGGAAAAGAAAAGCCAAAACAACAGCAACAAAACATTCTCCTTTCTCTTCCCTCAGCTTTCTTTCTGATATATCAGTTACCTATATTTTGATGCAAGCCTTCCAGCCAGCTTCTTCACAAGTCTACTGCAGGCACTTCTGAGCTAGGGTAAACTACGTTAGTCTCAGACACACAACCTAAAGCCTGTTCTCTGTGAATAAGCTCAGGTCCCCAACACAGCTGGTCTCTACTCCAAGGATCCCATGTTTTAGGATCCATTAATAGTAATCAAATAATCAAGGTATTTTCTTTTCTCTTGAACTGATGCTCCAATATACTTAAAATTCCAGTGCTTGGCCTGGCATGGTGATGCATGCCTGTAAGCCCAGTACATGGGAGACTAAAACAGGAGGATGCAGGTTAGAGGCCAGCCTCAGCAACTAGCAAGACCCTGTTATAAACTAAAAAATAAAATAGGGCTGGAGGTGTAACTCAGAGGTAGAATGCTCCTGGTTCAACCCCCAGTACCACATGCACAAAAAAGTAAATAAATGAAAAAATTCCAGTTCTTCACACTTAACATTGTGTTGCCAACCTATGGATTGACCATTTATAGATTTGTATTGCAGAGATTTTGCATGGTCATGTAATTAGTGTGATTATAATTCCATATCCAATGTCTGTCTCCACCACCAGACTGGGAGCTCCTTTAAGTCAATCCATCTTGTTTGCCACCGGTGTGCAGCACAGTATCTTAAACCTTTTGGGCCACAAAAGCTATCCATAATCTTTCTAAAAGGTGGCAGCAAGCAAAGAGCAGTAAAATAAAACCAAAGGATTCCCTAGGAAATCCCAACAGTGAAAACGATAAGAAAGAGGAAGGTGTGTGAAGATGCGTTAGAAACCCAAGCTCTAATGTTCTGAGGAACAGAGATCAGTGGTGGAGAGTGGGGGGCTCAGAATGGAGTTCCTTGTCTTTTATAGACAAGTGGGACTACATGAGTATGGAGAACTGAACTCTACATTGTAGGAAGGAAAGATGTTAAAACTGGTTTAAACAGGAAACATTAACAAAAGATACATACTGTAAAATATATATGATAAAAGCTAAGCTATTTATTTACTGTTTTGAATAAAATGACTTACCTCTGATGCCTAAAAAGCATACAGCATTAACCCTTGTATCTATGTCATTGTGAATTAGATAAAATTTGAGTTTCTTTTAATATAATATACAATGTTACATAGTCTGTTTCCTATGTAGCATAATCATCCACTCACACCTTCAACCTAAAGAGAAAATTAGGGTAAGCCTGCATTCATGATTTCCAATTACAATTGAAAACAATTTGAATAAAACTAATCTTATTAATCCATCCTATGGAAGCAATTTCTAGAAACTACATGCTAGATAGTGAAAGTCTGCCATGAGTTAATCTGTAAGTCTGTCTTGGTTCTGTTCTCCTGTACCAGCATTATAAAGGTTCCGGCATACTTAGAGGTCCCTGAATCAAAGCACTATACAAGTAGAAAGTAGTGCACGTATTATTAACCTTTCTGTGCTTGTTTCCTCATCTGTAATATGGGGTTAATGATATTTCTGTACCTCACAAGAATGTTGTGCGAATTAATGTTTGTAAAGCCCTTTAAGATCCACGGATGAAAGATGCCATAAAAGTCCAAAGGTGATAATATTATAGTTATTGAAATTGGAAACACCAATAATGCCAGGAACTGAATATACATTTCGTTGCAAGGCACCCAGTACATTAGGAATTCACAAGCACTTACAGAAGCTTGCTGTTTCAAAATTAATGTTTATATATATATATATATATATATATATATATGGAGAGAATAAATCCTAAAGAGATACTCTATACATGTGCTAAGCCAAATGGATGTCATTTGTTCACAACTGACAAAAAATACAGTATCAAGGTCCACATTATTTCCATGTTCTTATATATTGAGTACTGCTATAGCTTGCATGAGATCTACACTCAAAATTATATAATGTCAGATTGGTCTACTCAGAAAGGGGCAGTAAATGACAGGTTAAAATGCTAACATAATCTAATGAACTCATTATCTGTTCTTCTCTTATTACTGCTGTATTTTTAATTTATATCTTGAACCTACTTGAATGGTTTGTAAATATTAAGTGCAAAACACCTAGTACCAATCTTTTTGAAAACAAAAATATAATACGCATTATCAACTGTCAAAATTTGAACTAATTTTATGTGGGTATTAAATATTTTCTTAAAAGCTTTGAAAGGGGCATTTTATTAAATCACTAGCATACAAGAAAGGAGAATAAAATAAGTTTTCCAATACAAGAACAGTAATTTAAAAATACTCAAGTATCTCATGAGACATATTATATGATTATCTATTCATTCATCCACTTAATTATTCACTTAATAATTGTATTTATTTGTGCAACACAAAAATAGTAATTTAAAATACAAGTTGTAGAATACATGTGAACTTATGTATGTGAATGTAGAGAAAACTGAATAGAAATAGAAAAAACTATTCCATTATTAAACTTTATAATGATTACTTTTAGAAATTGGTTTGGGATTTAAGGAAGTGCAGAAGAGCTGCATTTTTTTATTTTTCTCAATTCTGTTTTAGTTGATTTTGTTATTAAAAGCATGTGTAACTTTTTAGTGTTTAAAAGCCACAGTCACAGAATGAAGAGTACATTTGAAAAACTGAAAAATAAAAGGGAAAATTGTTAAGATAAAGCTAAATTAAAGAAGTAAAGCTAGGCTTTAAATGTCATACTCAATTTATTATCAAACAGACTAAAAAGGGAGGACAAATAGTTAAAGGGAGCATTCATTATCCTTGATTATAATTTGGAAAATTAACATACACATGTTTTTGTTTTTTCAAGGCACTTCCTAGAGCCTTTCTTAGATTTAATGAGAAGGAACACAATTTTGTCTTTTAATCCGTTGAAGCACGATTTTCAACTAAGTGGAGAAAAAGTTAACTTCAAATTATAGTGGCAAAGCAAGTCAAGGCAAAACAACAGAGTTCACAATTAAGTCAAGAGTCAAACAAACGTTATATTTAGAAAGTCAAGAGCTTTGTTTTGGCTGCTTTAGAGGTTTTCCCCAATTTATGGAAGGTTCAAGGTTACCAAGCTCAGCATCCAGAGCTCAAAGTCATTCCAGAGTTTATTCAATATTCTAGTTCAAAGATTTAAATGTGTATTAACAAAAGAAAAATCTGAAGCTTGAGTCTACCGACTTTGTAAGTGTACGCAAATTATAGTGAAAGGTCACATGGGCCAGTGTATTTTGAGACAGCAAATAAAACAGAGAAAGCTATATTTAGAGAAAAAAAATTAAGGAGTACTAAAACACATTTAATGTTTTAACAAAAATTATAAGTTCTTATATTCATATTTATAAATAAAATACTTTCTTGAAATCATGAATAATAGGTATATAGAAATGAGATGTTATGTGACCTGAATTCCATTTCTTCTGCACTAATAACAGTTTTTATGTAACCTTTTATTTCACCTCTGCTCTTGACTTCTAGCTTCATCAAACTTTTTCTTTTTAACCTAAAAACTCCTTGGTTAATATTTGGAAAGACAATAGTGCTCAAAGAGATAAAGTATACTAGAAATGCAAGAGGCCAATGGTATTTCATTTAACCTTTTTTATTTTGACTAGTAACATGCATATATTGACTTCTTTTTAATTTTTTATTGTGCATTATAATTATACCTCAGTGAGTTTCAAAATGATACATTCACAAATGCACATAAGATTACTTGATATGTTTTCATCCTCATCCTGTCCCCCTCTCCCCGTGTCCCTTCCCATACATGATAGTGATATTTATAGTGATACTTTCATGTATGCACAAAACATTATTTGTTCTGTTTCCTTCCTCAAGCCTACTTTTTCCCCCTCCCTAATTGTCTTCCATTGCTCTACTGCTCTCTCTTCTCATTTTCAGAAGTCCCCTTTCTTTCCTATTTTCTCTCTAGCTTCCAATATGAGAGAAAAACAGAAGGCCCTTTAATTTTCTGAGTCTGACTGGTCTCACATAGCATGAGATTCTGTAGTTTCATTCATTTTCCTGTAAATGACATAATTTTGCTTTTCTTTATGGCTGAGTAAACCTCCATTGTGTGTATATACCACATTTTCTTTATCCATTCATGTGTTGATGGCCACCTAGATTGGTTCCATAACTTGGCTATTGTGAACTGCGCTGCTAAAAACATGGGTATGCATGCCTCACTATAGTACCGACTTCTTAATTTAATTTAATCTTCATAATCTCTTATAGATGGTTAATAACATTGTGTGTGTCGTTGTGTTGGAATGTAGAGATCAATTCCTTGCATTGTGTCTAGCAATAGTTAATGTCAATAAACATTAATGAATTGCTTAAGTAGACATTGTGCTCATAATGAAATTAATGGCTTTACCCACATGAAGCAAACAGAAAAATGACAACTCCTCTGATGCCGACTTCTTTCCACTCAACTTACCCTCTTATCTTTTCCCTTTTTGTAATAACACATTTATTAAATTTTTCTTTTAAAGAAAAATAATAACAATCATTTCACTGATTCTCAAAGGACTTGAAAACAGCAAATATCAAACATAGGTATCTTCAATTATTCCTTACCTATCTTCACCAAGTCCTCTTCCCCGTAATCCCTTATTTAGTTATTCATTTAGGTTCTAGACCCTATTTACCCCTCAATCTATATCAGTTTCTAACTTCTATCATGTCTTCCAGTGATTCCTCAATTGATAATTTCAATCTCATCTACTCAGCGGCTCTGAGTCTCCAGTGCACCAGCAGTCCTCTAACAACGCTTGACAAACTATGGCTTGTGAGCCAAATACAACTTGCCATTCATTTTTGTAAAATTTTACTGGAACACAACGTAGGTCATCCTTTTATGTGTTGCCTATGCCTTATTTTGTGCTATAGTGACAGCATTCAAAATACAGTAGGCACATGGTAAATATTTGCAAATAAATAAATGAACCTCTTAACATATGCCTTGTACTGAACAAGGCCCTGAGTATGCTGAGGTTTTATTATCCCTATATACTCCTCACAATCATACTAAAGTTTCCTGTAAATTTGTTCTTCCTAAATAAAATAAAACCAAATTAAAAAATATAAGCTATTTCACATCTCTTTACTTTTTAAACCTCAAACATGCCAATTCTTTTATATTTTCAACCAATGTCCTCATGATTTACCTAAAAAATAGAAGTAGTCTGAACTAACCACAACATAGTATACATGCCAACCTGTTTATATTTTTTTTCATATATTTCTATCTTCCTTCCTGTTAAAGTAGATGACCAACAATTCCTATTTAAAGTAGATGTTAAAGTATATGACCAACAATTACCTATTTCCCCCAACAGGTAAAGCCCCTTTCTCTATATCCCTTAATGCAAAACTAACCATAAAAGTTTTCTATACTCACTGTCTCTACTTACCCCTTATCATTCTCTTTTTAACTCATTCTAAGACTTTCATCACCATCACTTCAATGAAAACTCACTTGTCAAGTTTACCAACAGTCTGTGTCTTGCCAAAACCAATGGTCAGTCATCAGTCCCCTGTTATCTGAACTGCAGAATCAATCATTGCTTTCTTCTTAAAACACTCTTCTCTTCCTGTCTGAGACATCACATTGTTTTGTTTTTCTTCCTGTTTCATAGACTACTATTTCTCTGTCTACCATGTTGCTTTCCTGTACTATTTTATTTATTTATTTATTTATTTATTTATTTATTTATTTATTTAGTGGTACTAGGGATTGAACCCAAGGGCATTCTACCTCTGAGCTACACCCTCAGTCCTATTTTATTTTATTTTATTTTACTTTTTTTTTCGGTACTGGGGATTGAACCCAGGGGCGTTCTACCTCTGCGCTACACCCGCAGCCCTATTTTTCATACTTTATTTTGAAACTGGGTCTCACGAAGTTGCAGAGGGCCTCACTAAGAGGAGAGAGAGAGAGAGAGAGAGAGAGAGCGAGACGGAGAGAGAGAGAGAGAGAGAGAGAGAGAGAGCGGGCTGAGGCTGGCCGCGAACCCGGATCCTCTGGTCTCTGCCTCCCAAAGTACTGGGATTGCAAGCGTGCGCCACCACACCCGGCCTATTTTATTTTTTATTTTGAAACAGGGTCTCACTAAGTCATGGAAGGCCTCAGTATGTTGCTGAGGCTGGCCTTGAACCTGTGATCCTCCTGTCTCAGCCTCCCAATTACTGGAATTACAAGTGTGCACCACCACACCTGGCTTCCTCTTCTCTTCTTGATGTCTAGATTTGGTGGGCTCAAGGCCTAATTCTTCCTCTTTTCTAGTTACTTCTTATAGCTATCATTCATTTCTGCAAAGTTAAATAACATCCACCTGCTGTTAGTAACCAATATCCTTGTAGAAAAACAATGGCACATTCTAAGTGGGTAATTTGAAAAGAGTTTAATTAAGGCAGTATTTATTTACAAGATACCAGGATGTAGAATAACATAAGGGATAATACAGTACCCTGGAGTAAACAATAGTAGAGCTCTGTTTTTCAATGTCGTGCAGGAGCAGGCTTAGACTGGCTTCTAAGTGCTGACTTAAATTTTTCCAAGCTGGGCGTGGTGGTGCATGCTTGCAATCCCAGTACTTGGGAGGCTGAGACCAGAGGATCCAGGTTTGTGGCCAGCCTCAGCTACTTAGTGAGGCCCTCTGCAACTGAGTGAGATCCTGTTTCAAAATAAAGAATAAAAAATAGGGCTAGGGGTGTAGCTCAGAGGTAAAATGACCCTGGGTTCAATCCCCAGTACCACAAAAAAAAAATTTTTTTTCCAAGTTCACAAATTAGTTGTCAAACATAGCCATTATTAAAAATTAAGCTTCCTAAGTTAATTATATAAATTATATTTTACAAAGTAAAAACTATTCAAAATCTATCATTTCCCAATTATTTTACTATTGTCTATGTTTTTGATACTCGAGTCACATCACTAGGAGAGAAATAGTATATAATAGTTTCTGTGCATCTCTTCCCAACTTCACATTCAAGGATATCACACTGATAACATAAAATTTTCCAAGGAGGGAATATTTATACCACAGAAATCAGCAAATGCATAACTCAAGGCTTCACTTAAAGTTTTGCAGGTTAAACAGACTTAAGAAAGTAACAGAAAAATACTAATAATTCAAATTATACTTAAAAGCGTTTCATATCTGTAGCCATTACATTGTGAAGAATAATTTTAAAATTTGGGAACATATTTTTCCAGTGGTACAAAGCTATTATCCAATCCAGACAAGAAGTGGCTCACATCATTTACAAATAGTTATAAAATCCATCTTTTTTAACTCTACTTTCATCTTAAATGAAAATATTAACCAAAATTCCTTAAGATTTATACATGCTTATATATAAATTCTAAGTGCTCAGCAAAAATCAGCAAAAGCATTCTATGAAAATTAGTTGGCTCTGATTAACTTATCGTGTTGCATATTTTATTTTGTAAATTGTGTTCTACACATTATTTGCATTAGAAAAATTATAGCAAACTTACACACCTTCCTAAGGATACATATTATTTTTTAGAATTCCAGTTATTAAATATTTAGCAGCATACCACTATTTATCACCTCCCTGAGGCCTGAGGGAATAAGGAGAACAAAAGTTTAAAAGAAACTTAAGAGAACTATGTAGAGAGGGACATCCGATGGATCCTATAACTTTCGGTAGAGGGTGCAGAAAGATTTTGGTGAGGGGGTTAGTAGTTAGGTGGGCAATAGGAAGAAAAATACTTTCACTTCATCTCCTCTCTCTTTCCCATCTTTCACTAGTGCTCCTCGTGGGCTGAACCTGAGCATAAGCTGAAGGGCAAGAGTTTACCTGTGTAGTCTATGTAGCTTAGCCTCCTGGAACACAGAACAAGACAAAATAGCAGAGAGTGGATGTGGAGGAGTTGATGAAAGTTAGAATAGTTCACTCCTTTTCTATCTCAACATACATTATTGTCCTTTATTAGGTGAAAAAATTGTATCCCCAAGACAGAGGTCACACATAGTAGGCTAGATAATGGTCCCCAAAGATACTAGGTCTTAATTCCTAGAAAATATAAAGGTTAGATTATGTGGAAAAAGAGTATTCAGATATGATTAAGAATCTCATCCTAGATTACCTGGACAGCCTCTAAATACCATTAAGAGTATCCTTATAAGACAGAGGCAGAGAAATATTTGGCATATACAGAGTATGTATTTCTTTTCAGTGCTGGGGATTGAACTCAGGACCTTGGACATGCTAGGCAAGTGTTCCACCACTAGGCAACAACACTAGCCTAACACCAAAAGACCACAATACTGGCTGTCACTAAGAGCTGGAGGCAAGGAATAGATTCTTCTCTAGAACTTCTGGAAGGAGGGCAGTCCGTTTAACACCTTGATTTGGGCCCAGTGATATTTATTTTGGGCTTCTGACCTTTAGAACTTTGAGAGAATACATACCAGTCATTTTAAACCACTCAGTTTATGGTAATTTGTTATGGTAAGCTCAGGAAACTAGTGCAGTATATGAGGTTCTATCAGGCACCATATTGTCAACTGGGTAATGTCAGTTTGGTCATACTTCAACATGAAATCTAATAGCACATCACCAGTGTTATTCATTTAAAGTAGCAGGGAAATAAAAAATAGAGTTAAATAACATAAAACATAGTTGTTATATTTGTACTTCTGTAGATAGTCCTGCTGTGTCCTATGTTGGAACATGTCATATGGAACTGCCCCATGAAATCACAGGTGTGAGCTTAGAAAAAGATGGTTTAGCAGGTAAATATAGTATAATGGGAACCTCAGCTCTCTGCTTCTGCAGTTGACTTATATTTTCTGGACTAGAGAGGTATCATTTATACCATTTCCATTTTATAACCAAATGGTTCTGCATACTTCCAATTTTATGGTTCGATGAACTAGATAACACTAATTAAAGACAAACCACTGTGTTGTATAGCACCTTGGATATATATGATCAGGTGTTCAGTCTCTGAGGGTCCAGTAGCAAGTGAATGGTTGCTTTATCTTTAGAGATGAGTTTGTTAGCAGAAGATGACATTTTACTCCAAATTATATGGGTCAACATTGATTTCCCTACTAAAAATTGCCAGAGGCTTCATAAAGAAGACAAAAGAACTTATTAACCAGTTCATGTAGCTTACACTCATGGGGTAATTGCATGGTGCCATGTCTTTCCATCACCTCAGGCATAGAGAGAAGAGCCACCATGGAGCATTACTTCAATTTTTAAGGATTCTGGTGTCCCCTCATACCAATATATTCCTTAATGTCTTAATAAAGGCATGTCCTCAGATAATCCCTGAGGGACAATTTCTCAGGGGATTTTCTGATACAAAATTTTTCTATTCTTACCAAATTCTCTTGGCCTACTATTATGGGTAATATAAATAAAGATTGGACTACCAATTTTCACATAATAAATCCATTCCAGTATTCCCATTTTCCTGAGACTTGATTTGTCTATGTTGTATCAGGGAAGTACAATCTCATTGGATATAGGCTACAACTGATCAAATCCAGGCTTCAAATAACTAACCCAGTAGACTATTAACACCATCCTTATGCTGTCAAGACAACATATTAAAGACCAAATCCTGAATGAATAAACCCTTTTCAACAAATTCAACTTACATTTTTCTCTTCCTTAGTCTACTACCCATCCAAACTATTCCTTCATATGTTCTCCGGATTCTTCCCAATACAAATCAACGAAGTTCTATAAGCTTTTTATTGTATAGGATATTTCTTCCTCCCAGACCAGCCTTGTAGAATACCTTCTGGTGATATCAGAGTCTTATTATCAGTCTGGAGGCAGTTAAGAGTGATAGAGTTTGATTCTAGGAAGAATAAGCTTGCAAGGCAATTGTTATTAGAAGGCTAACTCCTGTGCCAGATGAGGTGGCATATGCCTATAATCCTAGCAGTTGGGTGTCTGAGACAGGAGGATTGAAGGTTCAAGGCCAGCCTCAGCAACTTGGCAAGGCCCTCAGCAACCTAGAGAGACCCAGTTTTAAAGGAAAAATAATTAAAAGGGCTGGGGGTGAAGGTAGAACGCCCTTGGGTTCAATCCTTAGTACCAAAAAATAGTAAGTGAAAGAAAGAAGGAGAGAGAGAGAGAGAGAGAGAGAGAGAGAAAGAAAGAAAGAAGAAAGAAAGAAAGAAAGAAAGAAAGAAAGAAAGAAAGAAAGAAAGAAAAGGCTGATTCCCTTAGACATCGGGGGAAAGCATACCTTTGCTAAAAAGAGAAGGTCAGGGATGTAGGAATTCATAGTTCTCAGTCTCATTTTTGTCTGCTCAAATGTCCATATTTCAAAACACAAGATCTATCTCCTTCCTTCCAGTTCCCTTACCTTGGTATAAAAGACCTAGTGGGAGAACTGGAGTAGCTAGCTGCGTGGGGGCACTCTGAGGTACAGGTGGCTGCCACTGCTCCTCTGAAAAGAACTGACCATGTTGGAATGAACAGGAGCTGCTGTGCTGACCGCTCTCTGCAGAGCTTCTGAAGACAAGAAGATAATGTCAGATTCCATAGGGGTCTTCTCTGGATTGAGCTATGGTGAAAAAATGTTTGGGAAAGGCAAAAAGCAACACAGTAGTAGCAGTTCCCAAAGTAGTGAAATCAGTACTAAAAGCAAGTCTGGAAATTCCAGCCTTGGGGGGGGGGAGGTCTCTCGAGATCCAACACTGTGGCCAGCCTCAATACAGACTCCACCAAAAGCTCAGGACAAAACAACAACTATTCAGACACCTGTGCAGAATTTCAAGTCAAGTATGCTGGTGCCAGTGAAAAACTGAAACACTCTGAAGGAAAAGGTCTTGAAGGACCACTCGACCTGACAAATTATATAGATGGTGCCCCGCAAAATGGAAAGTTGTGTTTTGTTCCTCTGGAGGAAGAACTTCTTATGGGGATTTCCAAGTATGGTGTAAAAGCATCAGCATCAGATCAGTATGACGTTTTGCACAGGCGTGCTCTGTATCTGATCATCCAGGTGGTGTGTTAGGATGACAGCCTGGGGGCAGGGAAGAGCTTACCGACTCCCAAGACCACAGATGCAAGCAATGAAGGATACAGCCTGTGGGTTTATCAGTGCAACAGCCTGGAACAAGCACAAGCAATCTGCAAAGTTTTATCCACCCCATTTGACTCTGTGTTGACCTCTGAGAAACCTTGAACTCTGCAGCTGGGTGGAAGCCAGCCTCACCTGAGATTCCGGCTGTTTGCAAAGTCATTCTGCTTTCTATCTGTGATGTTGAATTCTTATGGAAATATGGAGTGATGCCTTGCTCCAATTTTCTGAAGATGGTACAATATATAAAATATTGATCATTTGTTTTTATATCAAAAAGTATCATATTGAAAAATAAAATAAAAGACCTAGTGGGTTTGCTTGGGCCATCACATTTTCTGTTCCTACACATAAGCCATGCCCTTGATCCCAGCCCTATCTTCCCAATTTCAGCAGACTAGTGTGATTCCTTCAAAGCTGCTAAAGACTTGATTTCTCTATGTATGACTTCAGTTGGATATTTAGTCTATTCTTTTCCCTTTGTATGTTCTGTAGGGTCATCAAAGAAGCCAGAGGATGCCATCTTCTTTATCATCACCATTGTTGCCATAGTGATAAACGCCACAGCTATTTGATCACACAATACCTTGTCCCCTCTACTGGTGACAATCTGAGTAATCAAAATGCCAGTACATGTCATAGACTACCTATACCCCTCCATCCCCCCACATATAACATAATCCCATTCAAAGGTCAGTTCCTGGGGACACTGCCAGTAACAATTACTGTGCTATTCTTAATACACTATAGTAAGGGAGCCAGGAAAATGCTGTTTGATTTTATGTCCCAACAAGAAACAGATGATATGCTAAAGCTAGGATAATCTGTGTGTGTTGGGAGCTCAATACAGGGATTTTTTTTTTTTACAAGAGGTAGAAAACCCATAAGAGATAAAGAAATATTATAGGATAAGAAATAGCAGGGTATCTGTTACCATCCCATGTCAAAAAAAAGGAAAGAAAAGGGCTTACTGGAAGTAGAACATGCTACTTGAAAGAGCTATGACATCTGGTCAAGGGAGGCAGGTAGCCCCAAATAATACTAGAGGGAGAAGCGCAGGGTAGTAAGTCTCTCAATTTCTCCTTCCTTTTTCTCCAATGTAGAGGATTTCCTTTGACAGAAACTTATCAGAAGCCAGAAGACAAGAGAATCCACTGTTGTCTCTTGTGACTTAGATCAAGAGAAAACTAGAGAAGAAACAGAAGCTAGCCAGCACAATATTGATTACTTCCAACTCAATATTTCTAGGCCCTATCTCTCTCATAGGAGTCTGACTTTTATACCCAATTTCCTGCTCAATATTAAATATCTCAAACTTAATGTATTTAAAAAGAAAGTCCTGGTTTTGTCCTCCTCATCTCACCCTCCTCCACTCTTACTCTCTTTCTCCTTTCTTCCCATCTTAATAAACAATACCAAAATGCCCCCAGTTTCTCAGTCCAAAAACCTAGGAATCATTCTTCATTTCCTTATTTTCTACAATTCAACCCATCATCAAGTCCTGTCATTTTGAGTCCAAAATATATCCCAAATAAGGACACTTCCTATTACCTCAACCACTACCCCTCTATTCCAAGCTATAGTTATCATCTCCCTGGACAATTTTAGCAGCCTGTCAACCTGACTCCATGAGTCTACTCTTTCCCTCCTACAATCTATCATCCACCTAGAAACCAGAATGCTCTTTTAAAAACATAAATCATAACATTATCACTATTCTGCACAATAATATCCCATTAACTAGTGTCTACAACTCCATACATAGTGTTAAACTGTGTAAGTTGATAAGTCTTAGTATGATATCGTTAGCTATATTCATCCTAATTGCAGTATCACAGACTTCCAGGATACTTTGCTTTTAAAAAAGAAAGGTTGCTGTACAAGGGTTTTAGGTGCTTCCCCCATTGAATTTTAAAATTCAACCAGGTTGGAGAAGTTCAGACTGGATCATCGGTGACCTTACTGTTCCATAGTTAGAAAAAGGTGAATGCCAGGAATCTATACATATAGTTCAAGTTTTGACCATTATAATTTCTAGAGATCATGTTCCACTTGTAAAGATACATTAAAAATGGATTTTGGCCGGGTGTGGTGGCACACGCTTGTAATCCCAGTACTTTGGGAGGCCTGAGACCGGAGGATTCGGGTTCGCGGCCAACCTCAGCGCGCATGCGCGTGCGCACGATCCATCGATCGATCGATCAATCTCTCTCCTCTCTCTCTCTCCCTCTCTCTCCCTGTCTCTCCCTAGTGAGGCCCTCTGCAACCTCGTGAGACCCGGTTTCAAAAATAAAGCATAAAAAAAAAATAGGGCCGGGGGCCGTAGCGCGGAGGTAGAACGCCCCTGCGTTCAATCCCCGGTACCGCAAAAAAAATAAATAAATAAATAAAATGGATTTTAATTCTTTTCTATCGTGTGCAGAGAGGTTGTTCTATATGTGGCCGAAGGCATTCTCCTCCATATTTGATGTCAATATTTTGGCTGGGAAAATTCTTTTATTAAGAGCCATTGCAGTAATGGTGGAGAGTAAGAGAGAGAATATAGCAACAGCAGCTGGCAGAGGAGCTTCAGGTGGCAGAAAATGCAATGCCGTGGATGCCATTTGCTTCATCAGTAGAGGACAGCAGCCATACTTTCTATGTGCCATAAGCAGTTTAGCTAACATCTAGGCATTCATGACAGCTATAACTCATTTTGCGTATATGATTAGGATCTTATAGATATATTATAAATAAATCATTCTATTCTTCATTTCAATATTTTTGAGCATTCTAAAATGCAAAAGTGAGTTTAATGTGAATTTTACACTTTAAAGTGAATTTAAAGCTTATCAATAGTTATTGAGCATAATTAGGAAATAATTGATGCTGTTACCAGCTGCACAATATTATTTAATGTTGCTTATATAAAAATTCTAATTCCTTGATACTATTGATATCTTGCAAGGGTATGATTTCCAACATAATTTTGGTTAAATCAGAAAGCTAATCTGATGTAATTTATAGGTGTAGTAATACCAGTATTATAGAACAGAATTCTAAGGGGGAAAAAAAGGCCTAGAGGTGTAGATCAGTGGTAGAAGAACACTTGCCTAGCATGTGCAAGGCCCTGGGTTTGATCCACAGCATCACTAAATAAATATTTAAAAAATTAAGAAATGAAAAGAGAGGTTATGAAGATTTCAAGAACCCATTTGCAGGTGAAATGGGTGGTAAGTAAAGAGGTAAAGAATAAAGAGAAGACTTAGAAATAATACAGGAAAGAGATGAAATTATATAATAATGTACTGAGAGATAATTGTTGAAAACCTGAAGAGATATTAACAAAGCAGACAGGCACCATGGAAAAGAAACCCTGAAAAGCAGAAAAACTGAAAGAGATTTAGAATGTTCCAGTGACATGTCAGTTCTGGCATTGCCAGGAAAGAGCTGGGAAGACAAGACTTCTGGAAAGAGCAGGGAGGAAATGGACAACATTTAGTTTCAGCTTTCTGAGAAAAGTGAAGACAGGGTTAATACAGTTACTCCCCCCCCCAGGTAAGGGGCACTAGGCTGGTAACCCTGATTTTACTACCAAATAGATCTAGCATAGGAGCCATGGAGCAGGCTTCAACCCCAGAGACCTGCTCTAGGAGTGGCACGGTAGCTCTGTAGAGTTAAGGGAATACTTGGTGGGATGCAAATTATGACGGCATTTTTGTGATATAAAAACTATACTGGGACCACCAAATGGGATTTAAATTGATCCAGTGCTGCTTAGAATTTTTACTTCAATTTTTTTTAAAGACGTGAGGTATACTTTAGAAATTCCCTTTGACATTTGAAGAAAAACATGTTAAAATAATGAAAATATTAAAATACATAAAATGTGTGTCTGTCTTTCCTGTCTATGTGTTATATTTATTAAATTGTTCTAACTCTTGATGGACTGTAGCCAAGTCATCTAAAATAGGTATTTTTTTCCCCATTCAGAAATTTTATTACTAATTGGGCATATTCTGGTACTCTGAATTTGGCCCTTGCAACTTTTTTTCATGTTAACAAATGCATTTCATTCGGGCTGATTTTATGCCTTTCTAAATAAAATGTTTGTTTACATTAATACTGACTAAATTACAGCTTGCTTTCTTTTGCTCAAGTCTGTCACCATACAATGATAAGAGGCTTACCAATTCCAGTGATGTGTAAAACACTCTTATTATTTTATATTTCTGCAAGGAATTCTAGGACTTGAGTGGAAGCAATAACAACAAAAAATGATAATAAGAACTGAGAGAGGTGGTTTTACATAACAAATAGCCTTTTTAAAAAGTCATGATATGAAATTTAAGTGAATAATACCTAGCAAAAAATAACACAAGAACAGTAATAATCATTTTACTTACATTGTTGAGAAAACATAAAACCACTTAATACCTCATATTCTTAGTTGCTGAATGACTATTCTATAAAATGATCATTAAGAAGATAGCCTGAACCACCTGGGAACTTGCTAGTGATGCAGAATCTCAGGCCCTACTTCAGACTCCAGAGTTGGAGTTTTGACAAGATCCCTGGGGTCCATATAAAGATTAGAGTTTGAGAAGTGCTGTTGTAGCCTGTGACTGTTCTTCATAACTTTGCATGCCTACATTTTTCGATGGAGGAAACCAGGGCCTTAATTTCAGGCAGACTTCTGTTGTTGGTTGCTCATTAGCCACATAATCTTAAGCAAAAGACTCTACCTCCCTAGGCCTCGATTTTCTCATCTGTAAAATGGGCATTACGATTATTGTATCCCAGGCCTGTTTGAGGAGTACTCAGTAAATATTCCTTTCATTCGTAAAAAAAAAAAAAAAAAAAAAAAGATTACTTGAATGAGCATCACACTCTCATTTTATCTAAAAGAGCTCCTTCTGTATGTGGTCAACATTTAATAAGATTTGTGCACTAGTGTTTGAAGAGCATGATGAGTATTTGACTAATACCTAACAAATTCCTTGCATTGGTACCTGAAATCTAGTCAGTTTTGATACTGGGTAGTCAGTGACAACCATATTCACATCATAATTCAGATAAAATAATTACTATGGCATTATTAATGACCCACTGTCCCTTTTGTTTAATTTCTATAATACTTTCCACAGCACCATGAATAAATAGATGTTGTGTAAATAACTTTTTGATGGTGAAACTGATCATATGCCAAGTTGGACTTTTTCTTGTCTCTTATATGGCTCAATGGGTTTTGCACTAGATATTTTTCTATTCCAGAAACATTCATCCTGGATATTTATATAGCTGACTCCTTTGCATAGTTCAGGTTCCAGCCCAAAACGTGCCTTCCCACAGTTCTAAAAACTGGGAATTCCAAAATCAAGAAGGCACTACTGAGCCGGGCGTGGTGGTGCACGCTTGTAATCCCAGTACTTTGGGAGGCAGAGACCGGAGGATCGGGGTTCGCTGCCAGCCTCAGCTCTCTCTCTCTCTCCCTGTCTCTCTCTCTCTCTCTCTCTCTCTCTCTCCTTAGTGAGGCCCTCCGCAACTTCGTGAGACCCGGTTTCAAAATAAAGTATAAAAAATAGGGC
>PVJS01022586.1:0-30393 GCA_004027185.1 Glis glis
CACATGATGTACATACACAAACCTATAAGACTCAATCACTATCTGGAGCATGAAAGGGAGGGAAGGGGGAAGGAATAGGGTGGGATTGGAGGGAGGGCTAAATGTGCAATGTATGCATGTATGATGTTCATACCCTGACATATATCAAAATGTATAATTATAATTTACAATGCACCAATAAATGAACATAAAAAGTTAAAAAAATACAAACACATTAAAAACACAAGAATGTGGAGAAGTAGGAACTCTATTACACTGTTGGTGGGATTGCAAATTAGTTCAACCACTTTGGAAAACAGTGTGGAGGATACTCAGAAGATGGAAATGAGCCTACCATTTGACCCAGCAATACCACTTCTAGGTATCTACCCAAAAGAATGCAAACCAAATGACCAGACTAATGCATGCATATCTATGTTTATAGCTGCACAATTCACAATTGCCAAACTATGGGACCAGCCAAGATGTCCTTCAACAGATGAATGGATTACAAAACTATGGGATATATACACAATGGAATTGTATGCAGCCATAAAGAAGAACAAACTTAAGTCATTTGCAGGGAAATGGATGGAATTAGAGAACAACATGCTAAGTGAGATTAATCAGTCACAAAAAGTGAAAAATCGGATGCTCTCCCTAGTATGCGGAAGCTAGGGAGAATAGGGCATAGGAGGGACTCCAGACAAAATTGGAGAAAACCTTAGACGAGTGAAGAAGGCGACCTAACAGAGGGAGATGGGAGGGAGGAAACACCCTAAGGCTAGGATGTACATACACATACTTATCTAAGTCAACTACTATGCTGAGCAGGAGGAGGGAAGGGGGAGGGAATGGAGGTGGGAATTGGGGGAGGGCTAATTGACTGATGTGTGCATGTATACCTCTACCACCCTGAAACCCATCAGGATGTATGATTACAATGCACCAATTAAAAAATAGCATAAATTTCCAAGGAAGTTTTATTGTACAAAGTAGTCAGCAATGTTCTTAAGTTGGTACAAATTAATTATAGAGAAATGTGGGTTTTATTCTGGCATATTCATACATGTATGTAACATAATTTGATTAATGTCAGTCTCCAACTACACAGGGAGAAACCCACACATCTACATTCATGTGATTTTTGACAAAGGTGCCAAAACATATGTTAGAGAAAATCAGCCTCTTTAACAATGGAGCTGGAGAAACTGGTGGTTGGCAAACCATGAAGGCCCTTCAAATGAGCATGGAGAATGGGGTGGGACTATGTATCCATTTCTTTCTCAACTAGAGTAGCTCACATAAACTTTCATTTGAACAAAGAATTCCATTGAGGGTAGGGTATAGAATAAATATGTGCTTTATAAAATCATGCCTACTGGTTCTCAGTACTTTCTATGTATGTATCTCAATACGCTATATCTGCTACATATTTTTTGTGTGTGTGATATAAAGATCTACTTGCTTCAAGAAGAAAATGTTACTACTAATAATATAGACACTGTCAAGTGCAAAATGATTCATTCTCGTTTGATCTACTATACATGTGATATATACAAGTATGTTAAGTAGCAAAATGAGATGTTTTATGCTTCAATAGGTACAAAGAACATACCGAGCACAATCCTTTCTCTTACATATTTATTAATAAAATAAAATAAAAATAAAAATAAGTTTATTAGTGACTTCTGAGCAAACTAGGGTCAATTTGAGTAAAATGTATATGGCACTGTCTAGTAGAAAGCATGTTGGTTTTAGAGAAAACAAGCCAGGATCAAATCTGATTTCTGCCACATACTAACTTTCCCTAAGTCTCAGTTTTCTTAGCTGGTTTTTTTTTTTTGGCGGTACCAGGGATTGAACCCAGGGGTATTCTACCTCCGGGCCACACCCCCAGTCCTGTATTTTTATTCTTTATTTTGAAATAGGGTCTAAGTTGCAGAGGGTCTCACTAAGAAGCTGAGGCTGGCCATGAACCTGCGATCCTCCTGTCTCAGCCTCCCAAGTACTGGGATTACAAGCGTGCGCCACCACGCCTGGGGGATAATAAAAACAATCTGATGGGATTGTTAGAAGTGTTACAGATAATATATTTTTTAAATGTACACGATAGTAGTTGGTACAAGTAAATCTCCCTCTGTGACAAGGATTGACATTATTATTATTAATATTAACATTATTAAATATGCCAGTCACAGCTTACCTTCAGACCGACAATGTGTATTGACTAGCAAATGTGACAAAGTAATTATTTTCTTCTCACTTTAAATTGAAAGAAACCTCAAACCCCAAAGAAACAGTTTTACACATTCCAAACAGACTGTACATGGATTTCTTTTTTGCTACTAGCAGAATGGATTGCAGACTAATTACACTTATAAACTTATTATTGTCAATTGGAAACTTTTAAACAAGTGGCTAAATGTCTAACCAGAATTGCACATGAATATTATTTGTCACATGGGATGTGCTGTTTGTTTTAATATTAACAAAATAAGTGATAGCAAAAAATAAGGCTTGAATTTTAGTGTGTTAATTTTGTTTCCCTTAAAACTTAGGAGGGCATTTTTGCTCCTTTTATTAGTAAAAACTTTAAAAACATAAAAGGGATACATAATTATAAAGCCAATATATGCATTTATTTATAAAAATGTAAAAGGAAATATATACAATAATCAACAATATAAAGATTTGTGTATGCTCCAGGTCTTCAAACCCCTTTTGGAAATTTAACATTGTGTAGATTATAAAACTGCATTCATACATGGATTCTTTTGTGCAAGTGACTGCTATTAAAATATTTTAAAAGCATTATGGTAATTCTTAATCACTGGGTACTTTTTCGTAGTCTAAAGAAATCAGAGGCATTGCTGATAGAATTAATGACAAGAGAAACAATGGTGGGATTTTAGTTCCATTCAACCACCCACACCTTGCTAAAAGAAAAAGTACAACCAGAACAAAGTAGTCATTATCCCCATCAAACACTGAGCATGAGATTTTATTAGTACTTATATAACTAACTCTAATTAAAACACCATGAAAACTGTATAATGAGATCATTCTTCTTCTGAAATGCTTTTTGGGGGTTGGGTTTTAATGTATTAAAATTCTTAAAATTGAATCTATATAATAAGTATGTGGCTGGAAACCTGATCACAGGGCATCTGAAAAGTGTGGTCTATTAATAGTTCTGTGTAAGGTTATTGCTGCCTAAATGTAAACTAGTTCTAACATTTTTCAAAAACAAAGTTTGGGAGCTTTTAACAGAATGCTTGGTTTGTTTATTCTTGGTTCAAGGCAGAAGCATCTTGACATTTACACTGCTATTTCTCTCCTTTCAAGGATGCTAACAGAGAATTGTGTTGGCTTGGATCCGCTTGAAATGGTCCTCTGGATTTCCACAATGCCATTTTGGCTATTTCTGAAAGAACATACTTTATTATCCTGTTGCCACATCTTTCATAAGGACACAAATCCTGTGACATATACATATGTATAGTTACATGGATATACTGTTCCTCAGGTTACAAATGGTCTTTGTTCCCCAAATCCCTGATTATGGTCATCATTTGATACTCTGATGTATCTTTCTAAAGAAATAATCGTAAAAATATAGTTGCTTAGATAACCCCTACAGTCTACTTAAACAAGATGTAGTTGAAACAATATATATTTAGAAAGAACAGTAGAATGGCCAGGTGTGGTGGCGCTCACCTATAATCCCAGTACTTGGGAGACCAAGACAGGATGATTGGAAATTTGAGGCCAGGCAATTTGGTGAGCCTCTGTTTCAAAATAAAAAATAAAAAGGGCCGAGGGTATAGTTTGGAGGTAGAATGCCCTTGAGTTCAATCCCCCATACCAAAAAAAAAGAAAAAAAGAACAATAGGATGATGTTGTAAGATAACCAAAAGATTTTTTATAGATAAAAATCAGTCTTTAATCCATTTTTAATGATGGAGCCTGAGGTTGTTCCCATTTCTACCTGGCAGCTGGCATTAGACACTGGCTCCTGTTTACTTCTTCAATTTCCTACACCCTTTAAATCAAAACCATTGCAATGCAAATGAAATCATAAATCTCTGATCTGCTTCCAAAAGTTACATAAAATATCCTACGTTTTGGTAAATTTCCCTTAAAATTCTATCTAACAATAGTTAGTGGTGCAGAAATGTGTGTGTGTGTGTGTGTGTGTGTGTGTGTGTGTGTGTGCATGTGTTAGAATAGGGGAAAAGGGAAACCACTATTAGTTTTTCTGTTTAATTTCTAATTCCTTTAAATATGTAAAAAGACAAAATATAAAATTTTATGCAGATTTTCTATGCCAATGTATGAAAACAAGGTAATGTTGATAGATCTATCACCCATATATTAAGGTTGCCTATTAACAGAAAACCTTTGCTAATCATTTTTGCAGAGAGCAGTTTTGAAATCTCATGGTTTTCTATTGGTACACTAAAATTTTAACATCAAGGACTCTTATGCCCATGTCCAGTCATTTAAAATGAAGGAGACAGCAGTACTTATTACTCTCCCATTTTTATGACTGTGTAGGCTGATGTATGGATGAGTGAAGAAAGGAAATTTTGGAGACACAACAACAGCCTCAAGAACTCACACCCTTAAACATCAAGAGAACTGATGACAAGACCAGGGATCTTGCTGAAATCTGCTAAAATGGGTAGAGAGAATGCATATACAAGGTAACACTTCAAAACATAGCTGGTGCCAAAATCTAAGAAGTAGTTCAAACTTCAAACCTTAAGAACATGGTAGAATCCTCCCAAGAAAACAATCCTCACAACAGCATCCGTGAACTCTTAAAAAAGAGGTTTGAGAGCAGCTTTTTCTACTGGAAAAGGTTTGTCATTTGCTGTACCTTGATGTACTTTGGAAGCTAGTGATATGTAGATATTCCATTTACCTTTCTTTTTTACTGCATATTTAATTCTGTCCCTTCCCCCCAAACTATTTTCTGTGGGATGTTGCAACCCATTCAAATGGCAATCAATTAGCAAATGTTTATTAAGGGAGAGGACTATATATTTAAAAGTTAAAATGAAAGATATACCTCACTGCAGTGATTCTAGGGGGACAGATCTTTTTGTGTCACTTAATTTTAAAATACTTCTCCCTTGGTGTTATGGGGAGGTGGCTTTGGAAATGAGGTCACTACATATTCTGGAATAAAACAGCATTATCATATAAAATTATTGCATTTATAATTTGTATAAGACTGTATAGTTTATAAATTATATTTTTATTGTAGGGTGGTAATCTCTTCAGCAGTCTTTGCTTCTTTTGTGAGAAAGATTTCAAGTTGAAAGCATAAATAGGGGACCATATGAGGTTTACTTAGGAAGTGGGGGTACAGTTAAAGAGAAGGCCATGATAAAGGGATTATAGTAGAGAAAGAGAGAGTCTGGAGGAGACTGCTTCCCACAGTGGAACACAGCACAGAACAAAGTTCTCGTATTTCAGATCACAAGGGCCTGTTTACCTTTCCCTCAGGCGTATCCCAGTCTTGCACTGACCTGCTTATTTCAATCTAGCTGCCTAACATTTTCACATTTTATCCTCATTTTATCTATTCTTTTTTCCCCCCATACTGAGGATTGAGCCCAGGGCCATTCTACCTCCAAACTATATACCCAGCCCTATTTTATTTTTTTATTTTGCTGTGATTCTCTTGTCTCAGCCTCCCAAGTACTGGGATTACAAGCTTGTGCCAGAATACCTGGCTATTATATCTAATCTTAATATCAATATCCCTTTGAGAATTTCTATTTTAGAGATGAGTAACTAATGCCCAGTTGCCAATTAGCTTTCTGTAGGTCATACAAAAATAAAAGACAAACTTTCTTACTCAAACATCTCCCCATGTTTGTAAATCCCAGCCCAGTGTTCTTTCTACAATACCAATTTTACATGGTATTTCTAATTCTGAAAAGTATTTGACAGGCAATATTAAATGTATAGTGTAGGACAAAAGTGGGAAAGCAATTCAGTGGAGAAAGGACAGCTCTAAACAAGCAATGCTGGAACAACTGGATAGTTTCTTGTAAAACAAATGAATAAATCTAGAGTTAAATCTTACACATTTCACAAAAGAAAACTCAAAATTTATCACAGACCTAAATAAAAAACTCAAAACTATAAAACTTCCAGAAGATAGCATAGGAGAAAATCTAAGTGATCTTGGGTTTTACAGTCACTGTGTGTGCGTGTGTGCGTGTGTGCATGTGTGTGTGTGCGTGTGTGCATGTGTGTGTGTGTGTGTGTGTGTGTTTTCTTTTTGGTACTGTGGATCAAACCCAGGGTGTTCTACTTGCAAGGCAGGTGCTTTGCCACTGAACTACATCCCAGCCCTTAAAATCACTTTTTTGATATAACACAAAAAACATGATATATGAGAGAAAAATTGGTAATCAAGATTTCATTAACATCAAACTGTTCTCCAAAAGTACTGTTAAGAGAAGGAAAAGACAAACTAGGAGAAAAGCTTTACAGAACATATGTCTGATAGAGGAAGGTATCCAAAATGTGAAAGAATTCTTAAAACTAACATTCAGAAAACAAACAGCTGTTTTTTAAGATGGGCAGAATATCTATGTAACTCAATGCAGAAAAATATATAGATGGAAAACAAGCATATAAAAAGATGCTCAACATCATATGTCATTAGGGAATTGCAAATTCAAGTGAGGAAACTCTAACACATACCTATTCTAGAATAGCTAACACTCAAATTACCATCAACAACAAATGTTAGTGAGGATGTGGAACAATAGTCTTATTTATTTCTTGTGGTAATGCAAAACAGTAGATCCACTCTGGAAAACAATTTGACAGCTTCTTATGAAGTTAAGCATCAATTTACCATATGATCTAGCATTTGAGCTAAGAAAAAAATGTCAGCTATGTATCTCTTTAATAACTCTAGTAAAAGTTTAATACAATGCCAAAATATTTAACCACAAAATTTCAGTCCTAAAGTTTGTTATATGAGTTATAACATTATCCTAAGCCACATTTTCAGGCTTATACAACTGGAATACAAGGAATTCTATTATCATATTATTAACATGAAAAATTACTTGTTTAATCATTATTAACCCGATGCAGACAAATATTTACTTTTCTCAAAATGCATGATAAAAGTAAATTGAGTTCATATGAATATGAAGACATTTACTAGATGGATAACTCAGCTTATACAAGGGTCTATTTGGTACAAGTGCCAAGAAAGGCAAATGGGAAAAGTTTGCTATACTGTCATATACCAAACTAATTTTTCATGTTTTATTTTTATTAATCACTAAATTTTTCTTAATAAACTAAGGAAATAGAATAATTTACAAACTATATCCTAAAACTTAATTTACCTACTCTGATAAAGACTTAAATAAGGCTGGATTTAATAAGTTGGTTTGATTTTTCTCATTTGTTATTATTACTTTTGTCATCACTAAATTTTACGTTATTACCTTTTTCTTTCTGTTTCCCATTCCTACCACTAGAATATATCTTCTCAGGACAGGTATTTTTAACTTGAGGTGAACACTACATCTCTGATGGAGCACACAATGTTCCTTTAAAAAGTATTATAACAGATGGATATTTTCCAACAACTTATGATACAGATTAATAGTGTTGGAAGAAATTATATAAATATACATTTCATTTTTCATATTTTATTATGTAGGGATTAAATTATTTATTTATTTACTTTATACTCTTATTGTATCACATCATAATGTAGTTCATAGTGATAGTGACATGAATATGCATTTTAAATGTGAGTTTGAGTTTAAAATTATAAAGAAAAATCATCAAATATCAGAAATAGAAAAAAGTCTCTTACTTTAAAGCCTTCATTCTGCCATCTCAATTTATAGATGCAGAGATTAAGATGTGGAGAGATGAAGTGCTTGTTGGATTACAGAACTTTGGTCCTAAAGCCACGTAAAACTTGTGTTGCCCAAATATCCAGATGCTTAGGGCACCCAGACTACGGTGTAATATCTGCAGTGATAGAGCTTCACTACCTTATAAAAGCATTACCGAGTATCTTTAAGAATGCCACTTGTTAGAAATGTCTTTCTGATATGTAATTATGATTTCTATTCCTATCCATCAGTTCTTTAGTCCTAGTTATAATATTTGGTCATACTTAGTGAGTCTAGTCCAAGGCTTATCATATAAACATGGAGGGGACACAGAAGTGCTGAGGGGAGAGAGAGGTAGGAGGACTGTTTCACC
This sequence comes from Glis glis, assembly GCA_004027185.1. Taxonomy (NCBI): domain Eukaryota; kingdom Metazoa; phylum Chordata; class Mammalia; order Rodentia; family Gliridae; genus Glis; species Glis glis. Next base: position 8,248 of record PVJS01022586.1, read on the forward strand.
CAGAATTCTCTATAATAATGGACCATAAATTAAGAATTTTGCTCTCAATTAAAATTATATACATATATAATACACACATATATAATATTACATACATACACATATATGTGAAATATAGGTACACATATATGCATATTAAATTATTATACACATACATATTATATATGTATATTTTACATAGAAAGTTACTTATATTTTATGTCTTAGAGAAGAATGTAGTGGTTCAATAAGCATATTTAAAATATGCCACCGGGCATGGTGGTGCAAACTTGTAATCCCAGTACTTGGGAGACTGAGACTGGAGGATCCAGGTTCGCGGCCAGCTTCAGCTATTTAATGAGGCCCTCCGCAAATTCATGAGACCCAGTTTCAAAGTAAAGGATAAAAATTAGGGCCGGGGCCGGGTGTGGTGGCGCACGCTTGTAATCCCAGTACTTGGGAGGCCGAGACAAGAGGATCGCAGGTTCATGGCCGGCTTCAGCAACTTAGTGAGACGCTGTTTCAAAATAAAGAATAAAAATAGGGCTGGGGGTGTAGCTCGGAGGTAAAACGCTCCTGGGTTCAATCCCCGGTACCGCAAAAAAAAAAAAAAGAAAAAAATAGGGCCGGGGGTGTAGCTTGGAGGTAAAACGCCCCCTGGGTTCAATCCCCGGTACCACAAAAAAATAATAATAAATAAAATAAAATATGCCATAATAGTTTAAATCCATCTTCTTTTTGTTTATTTTGTACTATACCAGAAACACCAAAAACTAAACTGCATTGTACTGTCTTATAGTCTAAAAGTTCAAATCCAATCCCCCTTCATTCGATAATTGCTAAAGTACTTCAAAAAGTAGTCTATTATGAGTCTCCCAACTTGATATCTCTGATTCTTTACAACTAAAGAATCAAGATCCATCCAAATTCCATCTCCCCTGAATGTTAAATTTATGTAACACCTTCATAAAATGTACCTCGTAGAGTTAAACATAACACTCTAGATGTGGCCTTACTAGACAAAATGCCTGTACATACCTCCTGACCCATTCGAGAAGGTAAAGTTCTGTTTCACCTTTAATTACATTTGCTTTTTTCAGTAGGCATATCACATTTGACTCATATTGAAATAAATATAAAAATATTCTTAGACATTTTCTATATATGGTAGTGCTGAACTAAGTTTCTTCATTCTCTATTTATATATTTGAACCTTTTTTGAGGAAGGGATGGTCTTCAAATTGTAGGAATAATAGCTGCTTTACAGTTTTTTTAAATAGTGTTATATTCATAGAAGGTATATATTCTGAATGTTATATAAAACAATTTCTCCAGGACAAAAAATATTAATTGGGAGATATATATCCTACCTATAGAAACCTGGTGGCACCTGCTTCACCAGGAAGCTCTTTTCCATGTCTTGGAGGATGTCGTTCAGCATCCGGACACGCATGGGAACTCTTTCCTTGGGATCATTAGCAGGTCTCATCTCATCTGACTGGAAGAGTTCAGCGCTGTCCCGCAGGCGTGACGCCATGGCTAGCAGCTGATGAGCACTGGGCTGATCACCTGGTGAAAATAAATGAGCCTAACTCAGAAAGACATTCTCAAAGGAACAAAATAGACATTTTACAATCACAACTCCAAGTTATCAACCAGGCAGACCCCTAAAGACAAGTTGATCATCATTGTCAGTTCTCTTTTTTCTGTCACTTGACAGAAACAAAGGTTTATGTATTTAGATCTTGTCTGTAACAAGAAAGAAATTCCATGGAAAGAAATTTACCAGGTGCTATGGACATGTGTGTTTCTATCACACTAAACCTCAATATGATATATGGTTACAATGCAACAATAAAAGCACATTAAAATACTTTGATATTATATTTTTCTGCAAAAAGTATTGTCTAAACTTCTTTTTATATTCTACTAAAATGAATTTATTACTACCAATAATAGTAACAGTATATCGGTACTGACTGTTGAGAGATTGCTATGTTCTAGACACTGTGCTAAACACTTTACCTAAGTATTTCATTTAATATTTACCAAACCTTATATTGTCATGCCCATTTTATAGAACCTGAGAATTAATTAAGGTAAGAAAATTGTCACAAGTCATCCAGTCAGTAAGTAACAGGCCAGAATTTAAGTCTGGTCTTTCTGACTCAAAAATGTATGCCTGTAATTCTAGTATATGGAAGGCCGAGACAGGAGGATTGCAAGCTAAAGGCCAGGGTGTAGCAATTTCATGAGGCTTTCATGAGGCCAGACATTCCACCATTAGAATTTGTCTCTAAGTAAGACAACAGTCAGTGGTGTCATTCTCAGGAGGCTAGAAACAACTGACTCCAACAAGGTCAGCCCATCACTACAGAGGATCACTTCAAGTCAAGGTGATGAATGGATATAGACCTGGAAATTGAAGTTGACAGTCCTGAGAGTGTGACATTGAGACAGGCAGATGGGAGGGAAGAAAGGAGCCTTATGGGGCCTTCACTAGAGGGACTCTTGGGTGAAAGGGAAAGATCACAAAAGGACTCTCTCACGTTAAGTTCAAGGGTCACCAGCTCCTCCAAACACCTGGTCTTTGCGAAAAAGTAGATTCCAGGTCTGTTTAATCTCTCCAGGAGAACTCTGGGAACCTCCATTTGAATACACTACTCCAATTAGTCTACCCATTTTAAAGTTTAAGAAACACTGTAGAAAGGCAATATGTTAAGAAGAGGAAAAGAATGCTAGAAGTATAGTTGATGCCAACCTCTAATATGAACATCTTTATTATTTCTTACCTTCTTTTAATGGAGACTGTTTTACATGTCAATTTCTTTAGCATCCAACAGAGAGCTGACATTCAATAATTGCTTACTAAAAATTTCAATAAATTATGTATAGGAAAAGTTCAATAATAAAAAATATGTAAAGAAATAATATATTTTATAAGGGCTACAAAAAATTTATGTGTAGATTTACAAGGAGTGTTCTCAGAAAATATGATAATTTCTACTAATATTGTATGTTCATAAACCTACTTAAAGATTGTGATAGAAGAAGAAATGATACTTGAAGTTAATATGTAGCTCCCTGTTCACTGAAATTAATATGAATTAGGTCAATTGTAGTAGTCCACAGTTTTCACATTTGATGTTTATAAAGTACATTTCACATTCATTATATTGTTTGATTTCACAATAAAACTTGAGGTTGAAAGAGGAGGTATTTTTATTTGTTTTGAAAATTTAGCCCCCAAATAACATACCCAACACCATTTTATGAAAAACATGTTTTTTCTTAAATTACACTGGTTCACCAGAGTTAATGTATAGAGAATTTAGAGGAATATCTTTGCACAAGGAAAGAATAAGATGAATGAGGCACATTTAGATTACACTGGAATTGAAAGACTGAACAACACAAAAAACAAGTTCGACATCTTTGAGAGTCATCCATTTAAGAAAGAAAAATCTGTTCTGATCTAATGTACCCTACAGAATTGAAGGCATTACTACTGAATCAAGTGAGACAAATTGTACCATTCTACCTTATTTAACTTTAAATGAATTTATCTTTCAAGGTAGCGCAGATGTAGAGAACTGACAGCTTTAGGAACTGGCTAGTTCCTGAAAGCACCCTGAGAGGGGAAACCTGCCACCCACAACACTGCGCATCACTTCACGGGTGTGAGTTACAAATTGAAAAGTAGCTCTACTTTCAATGCTCCCTCAATCATTTTGATATATAAATGATGCTCCAGAGGAACCATTTATCTGTCAATTAGAGCTTGTTTGCCCCTTTAAATAAGACCCAGAAAGAAATGCCACCTTTTCACTGAAGCCTTTGTGACCAAATGATTGACTCTTCATGCTCCTTCTGATCTGCCTTAAAATGCCAGCTCTGTGAGAAAGACATTTTTGTCTGTTTTGTTCACTGTCATTCCCTACACCTAAAATTATAAAAGAATCAATGAAAGTATGATTCCCTTATGTACTTTTATCATATTACCATAGCATTTGCAATATTGTTATCCTTATTTTCCTTGTCTTTCTTGTCTTCTTGGCGGAAAAGAATCTCATGAGATCGGCAAATATGTTTTGTCTTTGTGTCTTCAGAGGCTTGTATAATAGCTGTTCTGTGGTAGTTATTTATTAAAAATTTGCTGATGGAATGTTGAATTAAGAGATAATGTCATCTTTGAGATATATTATTATATTAAACAATGTCCTCAAAAGTATTTGGAATAATGAGCATCACCAAATGCTATTTACTTTACTTGTTACAAATGTTGAAAAAGAAAAATAATAAAAAGAGGAGAGACTATCTTAAGGTAATGATAAGTTAAATTAAACTAAATTGAATTAAAATATTCCCTACAAATAACCTATATAAACTTAGAATATGTCAAATTTTATTTAAGGTGTAATGAATGTCAGAGAACATGGGACTAATTGAGGCTATTAATAGTTCAGGTTTATAAAGTAATAGGTCCATTTGTCCAAAGAAAATGAACTGGGACTGGAAATTTCTCTCAGAAAGGGTTAATACGATTATCTTTAAGTTATGTATATGGAGTCCAAACACCAAGCACTTACTGTCCAAAGACAGATAATAGTCTGGTCTATACAGTTTTTGTGAATGTGGTCCTGAATAAATTACTTTAATATTATCCATTGGCTTCCTTGGGGAAAATGGTCATTTAACTTTCTAAAATAAACGCAGGGAAGAAGTGAAACTGATTACCTAAAATTCAGATATCTAAAATGAGTTCTTGAAGGTTTTAGACATTTTTGTAGACTAAAGCATTTGAGGAAGGGTGTTCCATCTGTCAACAACAGTATTCATGTCTTCCCTTTCTCTTCTCTCAGTCCTCATCCTTCTAGAGGATGGGTCTGCCTCTACTCTAAACCCTTCTATTTTTCTAACTTGTTATGAAAAGAATGAAGCTGGATATTGTAAGAGGTATTAATATTAACTGAAGAGGAGAGAGGAACAAAAGGTGGGTGGAGAAATAATAGACAATAGGTGGTATTATGGTTTGAAAGAAAATGTCTCTGGGACCTCATGTTCAGGAGGCAGCCATGCCTGGAAGAGGATGCCTAGCAGTGTGACCCCTGAAGGTAGGGTGTGGCTGGTGGTGGGCCCATGGGGGTGTGGACTTATAGACTATTATGACCCTTGCCTCCTCCCTTGCTCCCTCTGTTTGTCACCACCATGCCCTAAGCATAGCCCCACCTCCTGCTTGGCAGCTGGGGTAAATGGATTATGTATATGGATTAAAATCTCCAGATCCCATAAGCAAATAAATCTTCCTTCCTCTTAGTTGTGGTCATCAGATATCTGGGGTCACAGTGGTCAGAAGGTTGACTGAAATGGGTGGATTCAGAAAAGGCCTTAAGGCATACTGGAGGAACCAAATCCCTATCACTCAAGAGTCTCCTCTGCCTGCTAGACAGCCATCATGCCTTAGCATCCTCCCCTCAAGATCATGTGGCTCATGAAGCCATATGGTGCAGTAAAAATGTGGGGCTTAGGAATCAAGCCTTAAACCTATGACTTACTAAGTGTACACATCTGGGCAAGACAAAAAACCTGAGGCTCAGTTTCTAAATTGAACTTAATCCCCAGGTCAGTTCACCGAGTAAGGTAAAAATTAGAGTAAGGTAGAACTTTCAATGCATATAAGGCATTCGTACCTGAGGCTTTGTAGACCAACCTCAAAGGTGCCAAGGTGCTTCCCAGGAAACTTACTCCTCCTGGAGAGCCTGGCCTTAGGTCCTCAAACACCTTGTAATAGTAGGTCAGAAGCTCAAAGGTGCTTGGTACATTTTGTATCCACTTAAGGGTTCTGACTTAAGTCTGAATTATGTCTGTTTTGCAACCTCTGACAAATTTGTAACTGTCCTATTTTAAAGAATTATTTTACTGTTTACTATTGTAGTCTCTTCAGAGCTTCATACTCCAAAAAGTTTTGTATTTTAGTTTATTTCCACCTTTCTATCATTTGGTTGTACTTTATGGCTGTAGTTTTTAAAAATCCACTCAATTTCACTTTAAATTAAGAGGAAAATATACTGGCCATACTCTAAAACTGCATTTTTATATCAAACAAGCATAGCATTTTCTTTAATAGTATTTCACAGGACTTGTTCTTCTATGGATGTGCTTATCAGAGTTTCAAAAGCTGCTAACAATTGCACAATCACAGTTTAGACTTCACTGATTTATAGTGACAAGAAAAAGTATGATTTATGTTCCATATAATACAGCAGTTAAAAGCAGAAAAGAAGATTGTTTTGGGGGAAAATGTATGTTATTTAATGTCATCTTAAAAATATCTCGTGGCATCACTAAAAAGAAGAAAAGAAATTGCCAATATGATTTCAGCCAGAGGAAACAACATCCTTTATTATCCCACCTTTTCTACTCTCCATGCTGCCTTCTTTAGTGTGAATCACAACGTATCATCTCAGCTGGTTACTTAAAGATGTTAAACAAGCAAAGCTCAGGTAGAGAAAGAAATATAGGAGCTAGTGCACTACTAATAGCCAGATAATCTAACTTTGATTTTACAAAGTTAGTTAAATAAAAGGATAGTTAAAAATAAATATGCCTGAAGACAATGGATACATATGGCTAAACTTAATACAATAGAAATCCTTTTTGCAAAAATGCCAAAGCAGTATTTTTAGAAGGATTATGCTGACCACTTTATGAAACAAATAGGCAACACATCCTGTATTTTAAAGGTTATCCAATAACCCAGGCAGCCGAGGCAAATGCAAATCTAGCAAGACATTCAACACACTGCATGGAATGAGCTCTCCCACCAGGTCTGTCTGCCTGGTGCAGAAAGTGAACCTCAGGCTCTGACTCTGATTCACAGATGTTGTCACTGTGCTGTTTGTGATTTCATGACCTGGCTATTGGCTGCTTTAGTCAAACCAGGAAACTGAATAAGAAAAGGCTTAAATAAAATGAATCAACATGAGGGCAAGGATACTTAAGCTCTATGATATGCTATTATAAATAATTTTGTTGTTATTGTCATTGTGGAGGATCAAACCCAGAACCTTGTGCAAAAATATTTTTTTAAATGAACAACTTTAAAAGTGTTGCCAGGGATTCAACATACATAGAATAATGGATTGTGGCTCTATACTGAAAATACACTTTAAAAATTATTACCTTTTTAAACATGCTTTTATTGGTGCATTGGAGTCTCACATCACAATGAATATCTATTTGATGTTAATATACATGCACACAGCTCTTAGTGTCTACCCCCCACCTCCCCCCCATATGAAGTACCAAGAATGATGTTGGTATATTCTCACATGTACACATTGTTTATGATAGTAATTCCACTGATTCACTTCTTTCTTGCCCTTCCCCTTCCCTTGTACCACTTCCCTTGCCCCACTGAGGGTTCTCCATTATCAACCGGAGTCCCTTGTGTGTCCCCACTACTCCCTAGGTTGCACATATTAATGAAAACATATGTCCCTTCTTTTTTTTGTGATTGGCTGATCTTGCTTAACATAATGTTCTCCAAATACTTCCATTTTCTTGCAAATGCTGTTATTTTGTTCTTCTTTATTGCTGAGTAGAATTCCATTGTGTGTATTTCTTTCCCACAATTTTGTAATCCACTCATTTGTTGATGGACATCTAGGTTGGTTCCATAATTTGGCCAATGTGAATTGTGCTGCTATGAACATGGGTATGCATATATTACTGTAGTTTTCTAGTTTCAGTCCCTTTGGTATGACACCCAGTGGTGGTATAGCTGGATCATATGGTGGATCCATTCCCAGTTTTCTGAGGAATCTCCACACTGATCTCCATAGTGGTTGAACTAGTTTGCAATCCCACCAACAGTGTAGAAGAGCCCCAATTTCCCCACATCCTCGCCAACATTTGTTGTTGTTTGACTTCTTAATGATTGCCATTCTAATTGGGGTTAGATGAAATCTTAGAGTAGTTTTGATTTGCATCTCCCTGATTGCTAATGATGTTGAACATTTTTTCATGTATCTATTTGCCATTTGTATCTCTTCTTTCGTGAAGTGTCTATTCATTTCAGTTGCCCATTTTTTGATCAGATTATTTTTTTAGTGTAAAGTTTTTTAAGTTCTTTGTATATCCTAGATATTAGACCTCTGTCAGAGGGATATAGTTACAACAGACCATTAGTATAACAGGAGGGTAGGAAAAATAAGTCTAGCATATTTCAATGAATGTAGTTTCACATGTAAAATGTATGTAACTGAAAAAAAGGGCAAACTTAAGTGAGTTCTTAGAGCAGGGGTAGAAGCAATGATCACAAAGAGAAGCTGCAGAAATGGCAGAAAATTATGAGACAGGAAATAAACAAAAGGAAACGTAGGGATCTGAAGAATACAAAAGGAACAATGTGCCTAGAATAATAGTTAAGGGATCTCTGGTGATAAAATATGTAAGTTTAAAGAGAAATGGTGGGGGGAAAATCTAGCTTCGGAAGGCAAACAAACAATGTGCAGACAAACTAGTTTGTTACAGATCCAGGTGCCTCTAGTTCTTTTCTGGATATATTAAGCAAAATCTTTAGTATCGTTGTATAGTCAGGCTTCATACAAAAATACAATGAGTATTGAGACTAAATCTGATTTTAGAAATCTTCAACCAACAGTTGGTCATTCTTTTATCAAATATCTTGGTTAATATGAGCAAGCAACGTAAGATACTTCTCAAAGAATGCTTTGGGGTCTTATCACATAAAAAGGCCAGTTTCAACAATGCCAGTTCAGGTCACATTGTTAGAAATCTAATACGAAGCAAAATTCCCACGGGCACAAAATCTATTTTGGAATTGTTTGGATTTAGGCAGACGGCCTTGGATTTCTTCTGGAGTTCACAGATATAGGTAACCAGTGAACTGCTTCTGCACTATCTATAGGCCAGTGCAGAGTTGGAATTGGTGGTAATTAAAACCAAGACTGGAGACAGATGGGCTGAGAACTAGAGTCATGTAATTTGTGTACAGCACATAACTTAATTTTGCCAATTGGGAAATTCATTTTATATTACTCAGAAAGAAAATTAAACACATTAGATGAGTCTTGATCACTGGTGATTGTATAAAGATCCAGTGTCACTTAAAAATCGAAAGTACAAATTTAACAGGACATAGAGCACTTGTCTTAGTGGCCTTATCACCTCTAAATACTATCCCTCCTAAAATAGAGTGATTGACATTAATGAATGATCAGAAAAAAAGAAAAGTCAGATCAAATCAGCATTGTCAGTTATTCAAAGAACAGGAGGAAACACGCCAGCAACTGTTTTACATTTAGTGAGACAATCAGGAGTTGGCAACAAGCCAGAGTTCAAAATGAGGTTTCCTGCTGTGTCTGGCTGGCATTAAATAAATGTGTACATAGTCAGATCAAATGAAAATTACTTTTACTTTATTTGGTCATATGCAGTTTTTATAGTAATGCTAAATAATTAACATCCAGAATTCTGACAAAGAAAACTAACAAGTATTGAACAAAAGGTATCAGAACTATATAGTTATTAAAGTGCTGTTTTACACATTATAAAGTGGATAAAGTGGGAAGCAGTACACTAAATAGGATGTGCTCACTCTTTATTTGGCTTCCATGTGTGGTTGAACTTTGTTGTTTCCTGCTCCTCTCTTTGCTCCTGCAAACTAGTGCCACTGCTCTCTAGCTGTGCCTTTTGGACATGCTTTTCTTTGTTACAAGTACATCTGAAGTGTATCAGTTACCTTACCAGTTATTATTTTCACTCTGCCCATATACCACATATAAATATTAATTTTATATTATGTGTTTGGCATTGACCAAATATTAAGAGCCAAGGTCACTCGTCAAAATGAGCAATAAATCAAGTTAAATAAATTATTCACTGGTAAATTATCCTTCTTTCTGGTGGTTGTGAGAATGGTAGAGAATGGTCTGCTGCTACTATAAACTACTGTAATAAATAAACAAGATGGCCAGTTGTCAAGGGGTAAAAATTACTCTGTTGAAAATGCAATTGAGTTTCAGAGACCTTCATACTTACGCTGTTTGCAGTAAGGAGAAATAGTATTTTATAGTTCAGCCTTGAAGGTCATTTTTTTTAAATACTGTAATTTAGAACTTGAGACTAATCACTGCTAACTGTCATAACAAAATAAAAATATATCAACAAGTTAGACTTGTATTAAGTAGTAAGATTATGTTTCATTTAACACAGTACAAAACCCTCTGTTTAGCTAATGAAATTATCTAGCATTATAGCTAAAACAAAAGTATTTATTTAGGTGTTGATACGTCATGTCCATTATTCACACATTAGTACTTTAAACTATTCTACTTTAGAAATAAGGTTACAATCAATGTAAGAAAAATAGAGCAGGTACCTACAATTTAGCAAACATTTAAGTAATGTTTGGCCATGATAATTTTAAATCAGGATGACTAAAATACAAAAATGTGTAGTTTAAATGTGAAAAGCCATATGACTTTGATCATTTATATCCAGGACATGGTAAAAGGAATTCTTTGCACCTATTTTCTGTTACACTTTGTTTTGCTTTGCTTTGAGATTTTAATACGAGCACATCTCAAGATGGGCCACATCTTTCTGAGTGAAAGCAACAGGGAGACCCAAGGAGTTTCACATCAAAAGAAAACAAAACACAAAAGTAGCCAACCATCAAAGGAAAAGATCTTCACCTGCAGCAGAGGCAGTCTGATATAACAGCAAGAAGCAAAGTGCTCCAGCTCATCCACTCCAGAACCCTGAATGGAGGGAGGGCATCATCTGTATATAGCAGTGAATGGCCTGAAGTGAAAATCTCTGGAGAATAACCAAAGTTTTACTTTTCAGTCTTAATGTTTTTCCTTCTATAATGACATGCTCTTGAATATAACTGTTAAATAAAGGCTTATTAACATGGTCTGTTCTCAGAACATTTTCTTTACATTCTTGCTTTAACCTTGGCTCTCCCTAAAGTCTCTGCTTCCCCTACAGCTCTCTGGTGATGCCTCTTTTTACTCCTGTGCCCTTTCTACCACTGACCCTAGAAGAATGAGACATTACTAGGTTACTGCTCCTCCTCTGAAGGTTTTAGCTCCTGACTTATGGTCACTCCCTCTTACATGACTACTGTCTTGATTCTTGACAATTTCCATATCCACATTAACATGTCCTGGTCTCTCTTTTCTTTAGCCCCTTGACCTTATTAGTGGCCACTGATTTTTCTCCCATGGCCCTCCTACACTGGTTGGGACACCTGTCATTGGGAATATTTGTACTCTACATTCTCATTTGCTGATTGCGCTTCCTGTTTTATCAGGATTCACTCTTGGATCCTGCCAACACATAAAGTCTACTGGTCTTTTTTCTCTTTGGCCTGTCTCCATTCCCTCCACATTCTCACTTTATTCCATCTCCGTTTGTGACAGTTTGGTCCATCACAAGAGGTTCTACTTTGCATACACTTTCAATTTTCTTTATCTTATCTAGTTTATTTCTTTCTTCAGAAAAGCCCTAACACTAGTTAAACCCAAATCTGCTTGAATTATGCCTATGATGGGTTCAGGATACACTATTCCAAAATATGGCACTGTGACATTTGAGGAAATATCAGAAGCAAGAAGGTCTGTGTGATCATCTCCCCGCTCTTTTCCCTTTCAGCAGGCCATAAATGAATTCTCTGAAGTAGGTCATAAAACTTTATACCAGAGGTAGCCTCCCTGTGCCTGGAGGAAGGAGCATCCTTATTCTTAAAGATAAGAATACAGAGAATAATCTGAACAGAAAGGCCTTGGTAAATCCCACCCAGTTTATCACCAGCAGGCCATAGCCTTTTATTCTACAATCATACTCCTGCATGACTGACTACTCTTCATCAAGCTTAGCATAAAAATATACACATTTCCCTATATACTTGGGTCTTTATTTATGAAGGCTCTTGTGTCACATAAAACTCCAATTAAATTTGTTTGCCTTGTTCTTGTCAATCTGTCTTTTGTTATAGGTGTCTCAACCATTGACCTAGTGCTGGGTAAAGAAAGAAATCTTTTCTCCCTTACACTTGTATTTTCATCTGAAGGGTGGAAGAAATACAAAATGATGCTGAATTATCACATTTAAAATACATACTTCTTAAGATATATATTTCTTCTCGGCTGTTAATGCTGCCCAAGAAACACCACATTTTCATAGTTCTACACTTTCTCGATGTCCTACACAATTATTTTATTGCTTTCCCAGTATAAAAAGACATACCACGAGCCCCCATCACCACGTTTACCCAACTCTCACATGCTCTGCCTTTCTTCACATTTCTGTGGATGGAATACTGTGTTCCTACTTTGATCTGAATGCTTGTGTTTGCCCAAAATTAACATGTTGAAATTCTATCCACCAAGGAGATGGTCTTAGGAGGTTGGGTTTTTGGGAAAATGATTCAGTCATAAGGCTCCAATCCTCAAAAACGATATTAATGCCCTTACAGAAGAAGCCCAAAGCAGCTCCCTTGCCCCTTCTGCCATGTGAGGTTTATATAGCAAAAAGATAGCCACCTATGAACCAGGAAGCAGGTGTTGAATCTGCTGTGCCTTGATCTTGGACTTCCAGAATCTGAACTATGAGCAATAAATTTCTGTTGTTAATAAGCAACATAGTCTCTGGCATTTTGTATAGCATCTTGAATGGACTAAGGCTATTCCTAACTAAGGCAAAGTCCTTTAACCTTATGCTTCCCTTTTTCAAGAAAACCTGTCAGCAATTCTCTCTTTCTCTTTTTGAACAAATGTTGCCTCTCCACTAGATCATTGTCATTAAAATAAAAATATGATGAACCTTATTGTCTCCATATTTCTTACTACCTTCCACCACATATCCTCAATTTATCTCACCCATTCTCTTCAGAATCCTTTTAATCAGGATTTTGCTTATACTACTAAATTTTTTTAAAAGGCACTAAAACTGTTTTTGCTGAGCTCATCAATGACCTCTAAATTGCTAAATCCAGTAGTGAATTCTCAGTTCTCATTTTTCATAGCCTATCCGCAGCATCTCACATGGTCAATCACTCCCTCTTTAATTTTATTCATGTGGCTTCAGGATATCACATTCACCTGTTTTTCTCTTATTCTTCATGGTCTCCTTCTCTGACTATACCTCTTCTCCCAATTTCTAAATTTAGGAGTTCCCCAAAAATCTTAGAATTTGTCTCTATCCACACTCAATTCCTTAACAGTCTCATCCAGGACAACTTCCAAATTTATGTTCCCAGGTCAGATCACTCTTCTGTATTCTGGATACAACTGCCAACTTCTACTATAACACTTATTTTGAGAATGCAAATTTGATCCAAAGAGACCTATTGATATTACGACACAATTTGAGCATAATGCTAATTTCAAATTCGCTTTTATGTTTTTATGTGTGCCTATTTTTTTCACTGTCAGAATATATGCATGCATACATATACGTTTACTAGAACAGGGGTTTTAATTGCGTTTTATTTATTTAATTAGCTGCTACATTTCAGTTTTTGTTTGTTGGTTTTTAACTTTGGAGGGGGATAATGGAACTGTACCAGACATACCATGAATGCTCAATAAATATTAAATTAATAAATAACAAATTCAGGAGATCCTGTGAAGTCCATAGGGATGACATGAAAAATGTGTTGTATGTATTTAACTTCCTGGAGAGAAATATCATAGTTCATATGCTGAAAGGGGTCCTTAACCACTCACAGAAACCAGATTAATAACATAATTCTAATGATAAACATTAGGTCCTTTTTTGAGCTTTAGTAGTAGCCTACTTTACTGAAAATGTTCTGATAGCAGTTATAATGCTGAAATATTGTACCTAGTTATTGATTTTTAAATATAAAATCAGTTGAAAAAGTAATAGAACTTAGCATTCAAAATACTATTGTTAATACTTGTTTTTGCTGGCTTCATTTCTTTAATAATTTTACATATAACTCTTCATGTTTTGTTATAAAGTTACCATACATTTATCCTAGAAAATTTAGAATCAGAAAAGCACTTTTATCACTTGTAATTCTATTATATGTTGTTAATGTTTTGAAGTACACTCTCCAAGGCTCCTTTCCATGAGTGATAGTAATTCCTTTATTAATGGACAAGTATTTATACAATGTAAATAATAATGTCCTCCTTTAATCCTCTGAAAGTTTAAATTATTATATGCAATTTTCTAGAGGATAAAAAGAACTGAAGAAAAAGCAAAACAGTCAATAAGATAAATAAAATATATGTTTAAAAAAATCCTTGCAGAAAAGTTATTACTCACAGAAGTATTTGGTCCTTTATTTATACCTGCTCTGTTCTCATTTTACAAAATGTTATATGCATGGTTACCCAGTTTCTAAACCCAAATTATTCCAGAAAGAGCAAATTTGAAGTGGGGGGAACAGTGACCACTACAAGTTGTCATGCTGACAACAGTAAGATGAAAGTTTGAAAGAAGGCAACTCTATAGCGACTGACTTAAGTGTACAAAAAGCAGAGCAATGTGAGACCATTTTGTGTGGCACAAAAAACAATAAAAGGCGCCATTGCTCCTGAAGCCATGGCATTGTAGTCATAAGAATCATTGAGGAAAAAAAAAATGTTGGAGAATTTTATGAGTGATAAAGCAATCCAGGTAAATAAAAAAGGATTAAATTTTTAGTTACTGGAAATATTTGGCTCTTTATTTTTTTTAATTTTTTTTGCGGTACCGGGGATTGAACGCAGGGGCGTTCTACCTCCGCGCTACGCCCCCAGCCCTATGTTTTATACTTTATTTTGAAACCGGGTCTCACGAAGTTGCGGAGGGCCTCACTAAGGAGAGAGAGACAGAGAGACAGAGAGACAGAAAGAGAGCTGAGGCTGGCCGCGAACCCGGATCCTCCGGTCTCCGCCTCCCAAAGTACTGGGATTACAAGCGTGCGCCACCACGCCCGGCCATATTTGGCTCTTTAGAATGATCTATTTTCAAAGGATTATTGCTTAAGCACTATGGTTAAAATATTGGCTTTTGTACTGAGAGGTTGTCTATGATAGGGAGGTATGTGTGACAAAAGAGGACAAGGAACTCTTTAATCAGAATATTGCTATTTGTTATATGGTTAATGAAGGTAAATAGAAGCTTAATTGAAAGATTTGTATGTAGGTAAACATAAAATAAAGGTAATTATTAGGGTGTGGACAAAATTCTGTAGAGAGATACATTTTCAAACATTAAAGGATTAAAATAACGACTGTGGAAATAATTCTCTGGTTACCTCCTTGCCATTTTTAACCTGAGCCAACATCTCATTCAAATGGAATGGGGTCCATACTCCATAAAAACCAATCCCAAGGAGACACTTCTGGGCTACTCTTGCTTGAACTGACTGGGTGTTAGGTACAATGTAGAAAAAAATACTGGATCCCTTAACTACATTATTTCATATGGGAACTGGTAAATAATAACAAAACCTTATACTTACAAAACTCTTTGACAAAAGAAAGTAGGTGGACCATATTTTAAACTCTGGTATTTTGTACTATGTTCATGCATAAGTTCACCCATTTTTGTTAACATGGAAGCTAAAATTTTTCCAGGTCCTTCACATGATAACTCTCTACAGGAAGGGAGGCAGAGAAAGCCTTGCCATAGCAGGTGATTTCATTCATTCCTTGTTGAAATTAGTTGAACAATTTTACACTTGCTAAAGTTACCATAATTCAAAGAGAAATTACCTTTAAGGCTGTTTTGAACTGCCAAAGCAATATCCAGAGCATTAAAGGGCAGAACTGGTTCATTGGCAATTTGCAAAATCACTTCTCCAGAGAGCTGAAAGCAAAAAGAATAAAAAAAAATTACTAGCATTTAGTAATTAAGATTTTTTCTTGCTTTTTTTAATATTATATACATTTATATATTCAGAGTAGTAAAAATACAGAGGTAAAATATAATTTTATAAAATCTCTCAAACCCCTTTTATAATTTTATATTTATAAAGAAAAAAGTTTCAGCATCTTTTTATGTCACAGAACAGTATAAACACAATATTTTGTCCCTTTTATGAGATAATATATTGAGAAGTATAGTTGAAGAGCTGTAAAGAAGTTACATGATCAAACAAACAGAAGAGGAATGGTTTAGATTTCGAGTGTTCCCCTGGTCCTCATGGAGACAAGGCAGCCGTGTTGGAGGTGGGGCTTGGCTTCTAAGGAGGGGCCCCTGGGGGTGTGGCCTGGGGATTGCTTATGGCCCTTCCTCTCCTGGCCTTGCTCTTGCTTCCAGACTCTGTGATGTGAGAGGACAGTCCTTGTGCAAGCTTCTCCCTGCTCCCCCCACCATGCCCTGACCCCTGGAGATTTCATGTGGCCTAACATGGGCCTAAACTTTGAAATCTCCATAACTCTGAGCAAATAAATCTTTCTTCTTCTAAATTGTTATTGTCAGGTGTTTGGGATTACAGCAGTGAGGATGCTGACTGAAACACTATGTATGACCAAAGGATATAACAGGGGAGGGAGGAAGGGGAGTGTATAAGAGTTCCTTGCCAGCATTTATTATTATTTGTATTCTTGATGATTGCCAGTCTAATTGGAGTTAGATGAAATATCAGGGTAGCTTTGATTTGCATATCCTTGATTGCTAATGATGAACATTTTTTTCATTTATTTGTTGGCTATTTTTATTTCTTCTTTTGAGAAGTGTTGATTCAATTCAATAGATCATTTTTAATTGGGTTATTTGGTTTTTTGGTGTTAAGTTTTTAAAATTCTTCATATATTCTGGATATTAGTCTTGTATTAGAGAAGTAGTTGGCAAAGATTTCCTCCCATTCAATAGGCATTCTCTTCAAACTCTTGATTGTATCCTTTGCTGTACAGAAACTTTTTGACTTTATGGCATCCCATTTGTTGATTCTCAATTTATTTTCTGAGCTTTAGGGATCTTAATGAGGAAATCTCTACCAGTGCCTTTATGTTGGAAAGTTGGTCCTATGTGTCTGGTTTAATTTCTAGGTCTTTGATTCTTCTTGAGTTGACTTTCATGCAGATTGAGAGATAGGGGTCTAGTTTCATTCTTCTACTATGGATATCCAGTTTTCTTAACACTATTTGTTGAAAAGGCTGTGTTTTCTTTAGTGTATATTTTTGGCATCTTTGTCAAAAATCAACTGGCTATAAATGTGAGGATTTGTCTCTTTATCTTCTATTCTACTCCATTTTTCTACGTGTCTGTTTTTGTGCCAGTATGATGTTATTTTTGTTACAATAGCTCTGTAGTATAATTTGAAATCAGGTATTGGTATGCCTCCTGCATGGTTCTTATTGCTCAGGATTGCTTTGGCTATTATCAGTCTTTTGTTCTTCCAAATAAATTTTAGAACATTTTTTTGTGGTACTAGGGATTGAACCCAGGGGGCTTCTACCTCTGAGCTACACCCTCATCCACCCTTTTTAGATTTTTTGTTTTGAAACAGGGTCTTGCTAGGTTATTGAGCGTCTTGCTAAGTTGCCAAGACTGGTTCAGAACCTGCAATCCTCCTGTCTTAGCTTCCTAAGTACTGGGATTACAGGCATGTGCCACCGCTTGCAGCTAACCTTTTTTTTCTAGCTCTGTGAAAAAGGACATTGGTATTTTAATAGAATTTGGGTTTATTCCTACTCACTTTTTCAAAATCTAGTACCATTTATGCATTTTCAGAACACTGTTTAACTTTAATATAAAAAATAAATAAAAATTTTAAATTACATCCCCAAAGGTCATACATAGAATTTTCATATATGCATATCCCACAACCACCCATTCTAATACTATATCTAAAACCAACATGTGCACTAAAGCTGAATTAGCATCTGGTTAATTGACTTAATAAGTCATATGTGCTCACACATCTCATTTGTTATAGCTGGCAGCAAATGCCATTGTTATCTCTCCCTCTTTCTCATAAGTGATATTTAATATTTACCTGTGTTCAACAAATGTCCCTGTGTCTCTTACAACTCTGAATCCAGCACACAGGGATATGTGACTATATTTATGTTATTAATGCTCTATGAAATGTGGTTAGTGAATGCAAACATTTTCTTATGAAATGACACAAGGAAACCAGTGCACCAACTTGAGAGAGTGCAGAACACAAAAGATATAAACTTACAAGGAAAATATGGTTTTTAAATATTCAAATAAATATGTTGAACAAGGTTCAAATTCCATTTAATGTTTAAAATAATATTTCCTGATTGCAAAGTTCACATCATGATAAAAATACAATTCAATATGATCTTCTTTTATATCGTTGGGAAAATGTATTTCTTAGAAACGAAAAGAAAACAGAACCACCTTTCAAATCCTTTTACTCCTCTGAGGTATTTTTCTCCTAAACCTAGCAGCCAATTCCTCCCCAGTGCCTAAAGTATCCTTGTAGAGCTTTCTCCCCAGCACAGTGATCACAAGTATCCAGGGAAACTGCCTGCTCTGAGCATGCTGTGCTTCAGGAAAAGAAAATTGTCTGCAATTGGTTGATATGAGTCCTCTTTCTATTCCACCCAACCCATGCAAATCATGTAAGGAACACTGATATTTAGAAATAAATTATTTTTTAAAAAGTCACTTTTAAAGAAGATTAAGAAGCATTGTGGTTTCTTTTTCCAATTTTCACTGGATAATAGAAACTAGGAAACAGGCATGTTTTGTTTACACTTTCAGAATCTGGATACCACACATTACAAAAGATTAAAATGAAAGAAGGAGAAAGAAGGGAGAGGAAAGGCAACTCTGTACCTCTAGAGAAAGTTATACATATAAATATGTATATATATAAATAATTTGGAAGCTCCTATAACTATAAGCTAACCACCTTGCTATTTATTTCAAAAAGAACCTGGCAAGGAAGAAGAGTAAGACTTCCAAGGCACCCAGACCATGATAGAATGCTTAAATGAAATTGGCTTTATTTGCAACTTCATAAGCAAGAGGTAGGTTCATATAGCTCTTGCCATATTGTGGGAAGAGATGAGACATATTGCATACTTTTTTTACTCACTCTGGAATTCAGTCTTTCTTGGGCACATCAAAGTAACCTACCCTCACATTTATATGAGGCTTCATTCTTTTCAAAGTGCTTTAAACTTACATATTTCATTATACCTAAAATCCCTCGAGGCTGATAGTAGGGAAGTTAATATCCTATGTTAAAAAACATTGAGAATAAGCCTTTCTGACAATACATGGTTAAAAATAATAGAATGATAGTAAAGCTAAAATATCAATAATTATAATTTATTGAGCACATGCTAGGTATAAGATGCTATATAGAAGTTTGAAAAAAAAAACATCATTCTAATTCACACAACCACACAGCAAGGCAAGTATCTCTATGTTTGTATTACAGATAATCACACTGAGTCACATAATGATTAGGTACGTTGCTCCAACTCACTTCTAGTCTAACTGATTTGAAAGTCTTGAGCTATTTTTTTTCTGTAACATAGTTTATGTTAGGTTCTAGTAAATGTCCCTCAGTTGGTTATTTGTGAAGAACTAAAGCTAGACTTTAAATCTTTTACTTCTTGCTATTCTTTCCACTATACATTATCTGGTTAAAAAAATCTGTTGTTTTTTTCTTTCTTTCTGGTACTGGGGATTGAACCCGGGGGCTTTTTTACCTCTGAGCTACACTCCCAGCCCTATTTTATTTGTTATTTTGAAACAGGGTCTCACTTAGTTGTGGAAAGCCTCGCTAAGTTGCTGAGGCTGGCTGCAAACCTGCGATTCTCCTGTCTCAGACTCCCACGTACAGGGATTACAAGCATGCGCCACTATGCCTGGCAAAATCTGTGTTTATAATATTGGTCAGTACCTTTATTATGATAGCTCAATGTCCAGATGATTATGATATTTAGTCCCCTTTGTGATATTGTTTGAAATTTTCTTCCAAGTACACATGTGAGAAACTAAATCTCCAATTCATATGTTCATGGCCTTTGGGAGATAATTAGGGTTAAATCAGGTCATGAGGGTGGGCCTCCAAGATGGAATTAGTGACTGTAAACAGAGAGAGACCAAACTTGTACATCCTTAAGCTCTCTCACCATGTGTTGGCTTCCATCATGCTCTGACCCAGCAAGGCCTTCACCAGATACCTGCAAGTTGATTGTGGACTCCATAGCCTTCAGAACTGTGAGCTGAATATGCTTCTATTGCTTATAAATTACCCATTCTAGGGTATTCTATTATAGCGAAATAAAATGGACAAAGACACTGAAGCATGTAACATCAGCAAAGATTTACTCAACATCTATGTAATTTCATTATAATAACTTAATAAGCACACAATCTGCCTCAAGATACCTGTATCCTTCCTCCACCACTCCTCTCATGTCACTTTGCCACTGCTCAGAAGATAAGGAAGAATGAATGAGAAAGAAAAGTAAGTGTGCAGAATTAAAATATTTCTAAAATTTAAAAAATGAATTAATGAACACCTCATGGCAAAGGCTTTCCTCTTTCACTAAATAGTACTGATTCCCCTAGAGTTAGCAGTCCCATTGATGTTAGACAAGATTTTATTGTCAAAAGGCAAAAACTACACATAGAGTCTTCTTCTGTATTTTAAGGATAATAATGGCAAATTATAGCTAATCCACATAAAAGTTTCTCTTTCTTCAACCTGAAATAATTTTAATAGTATTTAAAGTTTCAAAAGAGTATTTTAAGAAAGCTTAGCTGAGCATGGTGGCACATGCCTATAATCTCATACTTGGGGGACTAAAACAGGTCAGAATCACAAGTTTGAGGCCATTGCAGGATTTGAGACTCTGTTTCAAAAATAAAAAATGAAAAGGGCTAGGGGTATAGCATAGCTCAAAGGTAGAATGCCCCTGGCATTCTATCTCCAGAACCACAAAAAAGAGAGGGAAGGAGGGAAAAAGGGAGGAAAAGAGGGAGAGAGAGAGAGAGAGAGAGAGAGAGAGAGAGAAAAGAATGCTTAATACAGGGGTAATTTTATATTTTATATAGATATATATTTATATCTGTATATATGTATACATATATATAAACATACATAGATGCATACATATATTTTATACGTTGTTTCTTAAATTTAGTAAATAATAATAATCTGTTTTCTTGTTGTCTTACAAAGCGGTATTTATATTCTCTGACTTTGTCACAAATCTTTCTGTTACTCACTAGATCAGTCTGGAGAAAAAAAGATCTTTATTTCCTAAACTGTGAATATATAAAAAAGGACTATTATTTCTCATCTTAATTATTGTAGCTTGTTGTTCTACATGGTGACAGTACTTACAATAAATGCTTTGAGTGGATTTATTAGCTAAGACACAGAAAATGCCCTTGGACATAAATAGGTTCAGTAAAGTAATACCAATTCCATGTAATATATTTCTCCTTAGTTGCAGGCAAAGGATATTTGTGAACATTGTATGGTTTGTTCCATTTTTATAAATCCAGATTAAAGTAACCAGAATTCATATCTCATATATAAGCTATAAGTTAAGCTATCATTGTGGGATTGTTTTTATGTCCTCAGTCAAATTGAAGATGCAATACAGCCCTACTAGAGAAGTTGATGCTGTGAGATACTCAAAACACCTGTTTTATAGGTTTGGGTGAGAAAGATATTGAGAGTCTGGATCACTGGAGCATGGTGTGACATAATACGACAAAAAGTAGATAAATCGTAAACCATCCTACTGGTATCTATGGAGATTTTTTTGTGTATGATCATTACTATGCTTTGGGAGAGAAAAGAAAGCTAACATTTGCAAAATGTTACAATCACAATATTTACAAAATTGGAAATTTTTAAGAGTATAAAGTCAATAAACATGAATCTTTTGTTTCCTTTAAAGCACCATGGTTTATTTTACTTTAAATACACGAAGCAATTATATCATACATTTTGGGCCCACGAAGGTAAGGTATAGAAGAGAAAGGTATTACAGACCAGGAAAACAGAATGAAAAAAATATTCTTGGGGTAGAAAGAAGCACAGACTTTTTAGAGAATCATGAAAATTTAGTTTGACAGAAAGGAAGTTCTTGGTTAGTGGGAAGTGAGTTTGTGTGTGTGTGTGTGTATGCGTGTGTGTGTGTGTGTGTGTGTGTGTGTGTGTGT
>PVJS01022587.1:0-30392 GCA_004027185.1 Glis glis
AGAGAGAGAGAGAGAGAGAGAGACAGGGAGAGAGAGAGAGACAGAGAGCTGAGGCTGGCCGCAAACCCGGATCCTCCGGTCTCCGCCTCCCAAAGTACGGGGATTACAAGCATGCGCCACCACGCCCGGCTCCAGGTGTCTCTTAATCCAGTCAGGCCGACAATCTAGATGACCGTCTCTCCTCCTCTGTATGTCTCTCTCTGCCCCCGCCTTGTAAGGATACTTGAGAGGGCTTTTGGGGCCCACTTAGATAACCCACCTTCCTATGCTAAGTCCTTAATCACATTTGCAAAGACCCTTTCTTCAAGTAAGATAGCATTCACCGGGGCCTGGGATTAGGGCTTGGTATCTTTGGGGGAGGGCATTATCCAGCCTACCAGATCCCCCAATTCCTAGCTTTCAAGGTGCAGCGCTTCCATCCGCCTGTCTGAGGCTTCCCTGGCCGTCCACAGGGTGGCTTCCCGGCTGCGTACGTGTTGGACGAGGAAGGCCAAGGGAACCTGACCTGCCTGGACAGCAACCACTCCCACTTCATCCTGGTGGACGACGGGACGCACGGCCAGTACGGGGTGGAGATTCCGCTGAGGACCAAGCTGGAGAAGTTCATATCGGAGCAGACGAAAGAGAGAGGAGGTCAGCAGGCAGGCTGCCGAGGGCGCCGGGCAGAGAGCAGCGGGCTGGCTGGGTGTCAGGGATGCAGCTGGCCGCCGCGGGGACGTTCGGAGGCAAGGTCACAATGCACCTGTGCTTCTCCGCCCCCTCTCTTTGCACTTGTCAGCGGGGCTGTCTTCTCTTGTCCTGTCGACCAGTGGAGGGGAGGTCGGTGTGGGCTGGCAGCTTCTCTGAGCGCTCTCGGGTAATAGAACGTCCTGGGACCATTTTAAACAGATGGCAGTGGACACTCAGAGTATGACATCTTTTCCCTCGTAGGTGAGGAGGGCAGGCTCCAAGACTTCGGGAGACACGCACAGGGTTTTGCATGTGATTTGAAGAGGGGGGTGCATTAGACTTGGGGGAGGTTTTTAGCTGGGTACCAGGTTTTTTGGGGTGCCTTTGGGCAGCAGATTTCAGTCTTCCTAGTGCATCAGGATCCCCTGGCGAGCTCAGCAGCCCAGCCTTCTGGCCCCCCTCAGGGTCTCTGACTCTGCTGGTCTGGGTGGGATGAGAACTTGTGTTTCTCTTATGTACCCAGTAATGTTGATGCTGCTGGTCCAGGGATCACCCCTTGAGAACCTCCGTTGACTAAGAGAAGCCAGGGCAGGAATGTGTTAGTGCTTGGACAGAGAATTTGCTGCCCAGGAAAAGGAATTCCTAACATCGTCTCAAGTCCCCTTGCTGCTGGGCTGGACAGAAAGTTCGGGGTGCTAATTGGAAGGATGGGGGACAGGAGCTCCGTAGCTGGCCCCCGCCCATGCAGAATGGGTTAGGGCCACCTGCTGGACGTGCTCCTGCGGGCAGGCCTGGACCCTGAGGCACCGCGGAAGGGACTGCAGAGCAAAGCGGGCTGTTGTGGTGGCCTGCTAGGTATAAACAGGGACCCAGGGCTATGGCTGTGCTGGTCCACAGCCCCGCCCTCCCCTCCACCCAAGAAAGTGGGGTGGGATGCAAGGGAGTGGAGGGTGTGTCCCCAGAGTGTCCTTGTATTTGCTTATTTATATCAAATAAGCAAATCATTTGCAGACTTGGCAGCACCCACCTTTAGAAGCTTCCTGTTACTTGTGACATGTCCCCTGCAGCTTCCATGTGTGACTAGGCTGGAGCTGTGTGTGGGGGCGACTCCAAGCAGAGGTGTGCGCCCCACGTTCCCTCACGTGGACTCTGTGCTTTGCTTAGGTGTGGCCATCAAGATCCCCATCGTCTGCGTGGTGCTAGAGGGCGGCCCCGGCACGCTGCACGTGAGTACCGGCTGCCGGGCGGCCACTGGGAGGACTGGCTTGCAGCTTTTGCCTGCATCCTGGTGGGATCATTGGCAGGATTGGGTGGCAAGCTGTCCCTGGGAGATGGAGAAGGGGGGAGCCCACCATGTGACGGGATGTTTCCAGGTGGGACGGAGAGGTACCCAGGGAGGACCTTCATTGGGGGAGGGTGGCTTGGCTTCGGCCCTGGCAGTGACAGGTGGGCTCCAAATGGGCCTGGAGCAAGGAGGGGACCTGCTTGTCCTCTGCTCCTAGGACCCCCTGGGGGGGTCTGCCAGTCCTCCCAAGTACAGGCCCTCCCCCAGCCCACCTGGGGCCAGCAGGTGCTAGGCAGGTCCTCCGGGTGCTTCAGGCTGCGCGGCCCTTCCTTCCGAAGCTGCTCCTCCTCCCCCTCCTCCCCCTCCTCCTCCTCCTCCTCCACGGACGCTGCCAGCTCCATTGGTTGTGGGAATGTATGGATTTGGGGCAAGACTACGGGGATTTGTTCATGGGAGCAGAGCAAATGCCCGTTTTCGTGTTATGGTCCCAGGAGGTGGAAACAGAACCGGGGGCCTCCGATCTGGATGGGGTTCTGCAGAACATGGTGTCCCCGTCCCCACTCAGGCCGAGTCCCCTTGTGGCTCTCCTGCCATGGTCGGGGTGCACCACGCCTCCTCACCCCGGGCAGGCCTCGTGCGTGGAAGGTCCTGCTGGGGAGCATACTGCAAGTCCTTCCTGCGGCCCAGTACACACTGGGCCCCGGTTCCCATGGTCCTGTCTCCCCTGGGCCTTTGTAGCTCTGGGTCCACACAGCATCCTGTGTGGAGACGGCTCTCACATGCAAGGGTTAACGAGAATGTCGTGAGACCCTTTTATCATGATGGTGCTGAGCTGTCACCTGCCTAAGGTGTGTGGTCTGTGTGCCCAGTGCACCAGCTGCACCCCTTTGTCCCTCAGAGCCACGGAACCCTACCAAACTAGTAAGCGCTTCCAGCAAATTCCGGCCTCCCAGCCCCCTGGCCTCGTTCCAG
The DNA here is from genome assembly GCA_004027185.1 of Glis glis. Classification (NCBI taxonomy): domain Eukaryota; kingdom Metazoa; phylum Chordata; class Mammalia; order Rodentia; family Gliridae; genus Glis; species Glis glis. The sequence continues at coordinate 2,927 of PVJS01022587.1, forward strand.
CAGCGAGCCGGCCCGGCCTCAGCTGCCCTGGCAGGATGCTCCGTTTCGGAGCGTACCAGAGTGAGGTGAGGACACGTCCACTCATGCTCGCCTTGGCCTCGCAGACCATCTACAACGCCATCACCAACGGCACGCCCTGTGTGGTCGTGGAGGGCTCGGGCCGCGTGGCCGACGTCATCGCCCAAGTGGCCGCCCTGCCTGTCTCGGAGATCACCATCTCCCTGATCCAGCAGAAGCTCAGCGTGTTCTTCCACGAGATGTTTGAGACCTTCACGGAAAGCAGGATTGTCGAGTGGACCAAAAAGGTGAGGCCGCTGGGCGGGCAGTCACCAGGCGTGGGCCGGCTCCGGAGATGCTGGCGGCCTGCGGGGACCAGATGGAAGGGGCCCGAAACGGGGAGCCCAGCGGGTCTGGGCAGGCTTGCAGAGGGCAGGGGCCTTTGAGACGGGCAGGAAGCCTCCCAGGCGGGTTCCGGGAGGTCGGCCTGCCTGACGGCAGGGAGGGAAGGTGGTGGCTGGACCTCATTTGTAGAGTGCCAGGGCTGGCTGGGACGCCGCGGGGCTCGAGAGAGAGCACTGTTCTGGGACAGTCTGCCATATTGCAGGGTTCTGGGATGGGGTGACGGGGGCTGCAGAGCACAGGTGGGCCTCAGCTGAGATCCGGGCAGCTGAGGACATGCCAGGGGACAGCAGCAGTTGGCTGTGTGTGAGCAGCCTCTTAGCCTCCTAGGTAGATTCATGGAGGTCTCAGAGGCAGCCATCTCCCCAGTCCAGGAGCTGGGCTTTGGGTGGCCCCTCATGAGCTCTGTAGGGACACCACGGCCCATGGCCATGACCCCGTCCTCCTCCACAGGGGTCCGTATGACAGACCCTGGCTGCCAGCCCTCCCCACCCACAAAGTCCCTGTCCAGCCTGGAGAACCCTCCAGAACCTTCTGGTTCTTGTGGTCACATGAGCTGCTCATGTGCTCCAAGGTCACCTGACTTCTGTTTCCTGGCAGGACCCTGGGTGGGGGTGGGGGATGGGTGCCTTTCTGCGCCTTAGTTCCCCCACAATAGGTTGTTGGTGGACTGTTCTATGCCTTCTTGCAGCTCCTTGAAAGATAACCTGGGTCATGAACTCGAGGGCGCCCACCCAGGGTGGAGGCACCACTGATGGTGCCTTCCGGGGCAGTCTCTGCCTCAGTGTGACCTCCCACCATGCTTACGTTGGGTTCTGTGGGCGGCCAGGGCCACCGGCCACAAGCCACAGGGACGTGCTGTGGTTGGCCATGCTGAACTGTTGAGCGAGGCGCATCAGAGAGGACCGTCCCAGGACATGGGCTCTGGGAGGACGATTGGGAAGCAGGGGCTCCGTTCCTGGGTGATGGGGCGTGGCACCATGCCACCACGGCATGGCATGGTGACCTGGCTTTAGCTTTATTGAGAGTCAAGGGCTCAGAGTGACCTTGTTCAGTATGGACGCTCGGTGAGCTTGACATCCCGTGGGGAAAACCATGACTTCGCCACGCTGTGCTGATGTGAGGCCGTCGGTGCTCCCCCAACCTCAGGCCTTCGCTTCTCTCCTCACTGCTGCGGGGAACTGTCAGGCAGGCCCTGGACTCTTTTCTCAGCTAGACGATAAATTATTCAGGCAACTCTCAGAACTGAGCCTAACCTACTGTTGTCCAGAGTGCTTTTTTTAATCCACTGTCCTCTATTCAGTCAAGGCTCTGAAAGTGGTGTTTCATGCAAACCCGTCTCCAGCCTGACCGAGGAGTTACCGTTGCCGTTATTCTTGCTCTGTGGTCACGGCCGCTTCATTCCTTCAGCAAACCTCGGCGTGTTGGTCTACTCCGCTGGCCACAGGGCGCGTGGGAGGGGTGCTGCGTTCAGGTTCTCACTGTAGGGCGAGCATCAGCACCCCACCGGTCGCAGCCGTGGGCCACAAGGAATTAATACCTTCTCTCTAGCTGCTTTTCTTGGGTGTGAGAGAAGGAAGGACAATGAACGCTTAAACTCAAGAGGAAGGGAGATCATCCGCTGGAGTGCTTAGTCTGTGTCATCCTGTCCACACGTGATCATAGCAGCTACTTTATTGTATGAACCGGGGGCTGGGTAGACATTATTTTGGCCAGTGGAGGGGAGCAGGGTTGGGGAAGGAGCCCGGGAAGGTCCCCATGAAAGCTGGACTGTGAGGGATGGGGAAACACTGGGGTCCTAGAGACAGAGACTAGGTGTGTGAGGGTGCCCACAGGGGTGGGGAGAGGCTGTGCGTTGGCATAGGCATGTGGCCAGGCTGAGAGAGCAGGATGGGAGGCTGGTGTGGCGAGTGTGGGGAGATGCAGGGAAGGTCTGGAGCTTCACTGGGGACAATGGGGAGTCTGTAGTAAGATGCTTCCTGGATTACCCACCCTGGCCGCAGGGTGAAGGGGTTTGGGGGAGATGCAACTGGTAGCAGGCATAGCTGCTAGATGTTATGACAGATGATAGAAAGATAATAGGTGGGTGGATGGGTGTATGTATGGATGGATAGACAGACAGACACATGAATGTGTGTGTGTATGGATGAATAGATGGATGGATAGAAATAGATGCCTATACCTATGGACGAATACATGGATGGGTGGAAAGCTAGCTAGCTGGTTAGCTAGACAGAAACATGGATAGATGGATGTATGGGTAGGTACATGGATAGACACACGTGGATAGATAGGTATATGGATGTGTGGATACATAGGTACGTAGGAAGATGAATAGATAGACCAGCATACAGGCAGGTAGGTGAGGAACGGCTAGCGCGCAGGCCGGAGGACCAGGAGGAGAAGCCTCATATGGAGCCATGCTGGCTGTCCCGCAGACACCGTGCCATCATCACGGTGAAGATCCTTGAGCTTGGCTCACGTTTTCCACCTGACAAACCACTCACACCATGATGTATTTGGTCCTTATGCATCTTCATCTTCACCATCTACAGCAGAGGAGATGAACTGGTGGCGCTGGCCACACAGGGCAGGCAGGACTGACTTGTGCTTAGAGTTACAGATCCCTGTCAGGGACTCGATTCCATGTGTCCTTAAAGGAGGCAGGGCATTTGCTCATCACTTCAGATCTCACTGGGAGACTGTCTTTTGCAGATTCAAGACATTGTCCGGAGGCGACAGCTGCTGACCATCTTCCGGGAGGGCAAGGACGGTCAGCAGGACGTGGATGTGGCTATCCTGCAGGCTTTACTGAAAGGTGAGGTTTGGGGAAAGTGGGAAAAATGGGGGGACCAGAATGCAGGTGCTCAGAACGAGGGGTCCCAGTCTTGAGGTGCCACAGTTCTCCCCCTCAGTCAGATGCACTGGCCGGAGGGCAGGTGGGTGGGTCACACCATCTCACACTTAATTTGTTCAAGAAACTCAACAAACTGTTAGTAAGATGAACTCAGAGAGACCTACACAGAGGCACATTATAATCAAACTTTCAAAAGACAGATAAAGAGAGACTTGAAAACAGCAAGAGAGAAATGACTTGTCACATACAAGGGCTCCTTAATAGGATTATCTGCAGATTTCTCATCAGAAGCTTTAGAAGCCAGAAGGCAGTGGGGCAGATATATTCCAAGTGCTAAAAAGTAATAATTAAAAAAAATTCCTTTCAACTAAGAATCCTATATCTGATAAAATGGTCCTTCAAAAGTGAGGGAGAAAGCCAGGCGTGGTGGCGCATGCTGGTAATCTCAGTACTTGGGAGGCTGAGACAGGAGGATCGCAGGTTCACAGCCAGCCTCAGCTACCTAGTGAGGCCCTTCACAACTTACTGAGACCCGGTTTCAAAATAAAATATAAAAAATAGGGCTGGGGTGTAGCTCGGAGGTAGAACGCCCCTGGGTTCAATCCCCGGTACCGCAAAAAAAAAAAAAAAGAGAATAAAAAACAGGACTGAGGATATAGCTCGGAGGTAGAATGCCCCTGGGTTCAATCCCAAGTACCAAGAAAAAAAAAGTGAGGGAGAAGTTGAGACATTCCCAGATAAACAAAAGCTGAGGGAATAATTTGTTACCACTAGACCTGTGGTACAAGAAATGGTCAAGGGAGACATTTAGAGTGAAATGAAAGCATGCTAACTCAAAGCCATATGAAGAAATAAAGATCTTAGTATAAGTAACTACACACACAATTGTAAAATCTATTATTAAATAATAAAGAATGGCTGGTAACTGCACTTTTTGTTTTTTATATTACCTAAGAGATTAATATATTAAAGTTATTAGTTTAAAAGCTAGTATTGTTGTAACTCCTCATTTTTTCTGTGTAACTTAAAAGAAAATGCATTTTAAGGAATTATTAATTTGTGTTTTAGGGTACATAATATATAAACATATAATTTTGTGATACTACCAGCCCAAAGTGTGGGGATGGAGCTGTTAAAGGAGCAGATTTTTTGTGTGTTATTGAAGTTAAGTTGGTATCACAAGTTAGAGTGTTGTAACTTTAGAATGTTAAATGTTAAACCTTTCACTACAAAAACTCAACTAAGCACGAAAGAAGACAGTAATGTGGGAAATGAGGAACAAAAAAGCTATGAGGCATATACAAAATAAAGAGCCAAGTGACAAAAGTAAGTTCCTTCTTATCAGTAATAACTCTAAATGTAAATTATTTAGACTCATTAATTAAAAGACAAAAATTAGCAGAAGAGATAAAAAACATCATTAAACTTTATGCTATCTACAAGAGACTCTTCAGATCCAAATAGACAAATAAATTTAAAGCAAAAGGATGGAAAAAGATATTCCATGTAAATTGTAACCAAAAGAGAGCAAGGGTGGTTTTACTAATACCAGACAAAGCGTATCTTAGGGAAAGTTACGAGAGACAAAGAGGGACACTATATACTTATGAATGGCTCAACACTACAAGAAGATATAATAATCATAACCATTTATGTCCCTAATGAAAAACTATCCAAAAATATGAAGAAAAAAACGGATGGAATTGAAGGGAGAAATAGACATTTCTGCAGTAATACTTGGGTACTTTGATCTCTCCCTCTCAATGATGGTTAGAACCACTACACAGAAGATAAGCAAGAAAACAGAGGGCCTGACACAGTGAGACCCAGCAGACATACGCAGAGCTCTCCACCTAATGACTGCAGCAGGCGCGCTCTTCCCAAGTGCTTATGGGACGTTTTTCAGGATAGACCACAAGTTAGGCCACAAATTAAGTTTCAACTAATGGATTTAAGAAGATAGATATCATACAAAGTATCTTCTAGCACCACACTGAGAAATCAATATGGGAAAGTTAGAAATCAATAGCAGAAAGTAAAACTAGAAAATTCACAAATCTGTGGAAATTAAGCAGCACACTCTTAAACAACCACTGAATTGCAGGAAAAACCAAAAGGGACATTATAAAATACTTAGAGACCAATGAAAATTAAAACATAACCTATCAAAACTTATGGGACACAGAAAAAGCAGTACTAATGGAGACATTTATAGCTGTAAATGCTTACATTAAAAAATAAGGGGGTGTGGTGGCGCATGCCTATAATCCCAGTACTTGGGAAGCTGAGACAGTAGGATTGCAGGTTTGAGGCTAGCCTCAGCAATTTAGTGAAACTCATCAACCTAGTGAGACCCTGTTTCAAAATAAAAAATAAAAAAAGGTTGGGGGTGTATCTTGGAGGTAGAATGCTCCTGGGTTTTATCCCCAGTATCACACACACACGAAAAATCTTACACCAACAACCTAACTCTACAAGTTAAGGAACTAGAAAAATAAGGACAAACTAAACCCAAAGGTGGCAAAAGGAAGGGAATATTAAAGCTTAGAGAAGAAATGAATGACACAGAGAACAGAAAACAAAAGGGAAAATCAATGAAACCAAAAGTAGTTTCTTTGAGAAGATTAACAAAATTAACAAACCTTTGCCTAGATGGACTAGGAGAAAGAAAGAAGACTCATTACTAAAATAAAAAATGAAAGTGGGGACGTTGCTGCTGATTTTACAGAAATAAAAGGAAGCTGGGCATGGTGGCACACGCCTGTAATCCCAGTACTTGGGAGGTTGAGACAGGAGGATTGGAGGTTAAAGGCCAGCCTCAGCTACTTAGCGAGACCCTGCTTCAAAATAAAAAAGGGGCTGGGTGTGGTGGCTCACGCTTGTAATCCCAGTACTTGGGAGGCTGAAACAGGAGGATCTAGGTTTGCGGCCAGCCTCAGCTACTTAGTGAGGCCCTCCGCAACTTAGTGAGACCCTGTTTCAAAATAAAGAATAAAAAATAGGGCTGGGGGTGGAGCTCGGAATGCCCTGAGTTCAATCCCAAGTACTGCAAAATAAATAAATAAATAAATAAATAAATAAATAAATAAATAAAAATAAAAATAAATAAAGGGCCAGGGGTATAGCTCAGAGATAGAATGCCCCTGAGTTCAATCCCCAGTAGCTAAATAAATAAATAAATAAATAAATAAAATTATAGGATTATAAGACATCACTATGAACAATTATATACCAACAAATTAGATAACCTAGATGGAATGGACACATCCCTAAAAACACAGAAGCTTACCAACACTAGAAATAGAAAATCTGAACAGACCTATAGCTGGTGGGAATACTGAACCAGTAATAAAAAAAATTTTCCAACAGCAGCAACAACAACAACAACAAAAATGGCCTGGTCCTGAGGGCCTCACAGTGAATGTGCCAAACATTTAAAGAATTAATACCAATCTCTTGCAAACTTTTCCAAAAAATTAAAGAGGAGGGAAGACTTCCTAATTCATTATATGAGGCCAGTATTACCTTGATAGCAAAACCAAAGACCTCCAAGAAAACTGTAGACTGATACCCCTTATAAACATCGATGCGGAGATTCCTGATAAAAGGCTAGCAGATGAATTCAGCAGCATATCAGTAGCATTATCCACCACGACCGGGAGGGATTTGTTGCTGGATTGCAAGGATGTTTTAACACCCAAAACTTGAGTCGATGTAATGACTACATAAACAGACAATGGGAAGAAACACATGACCCCCTTGATTGAGACAGGAAAAGCATTTGTTAGAATTCAACAGCCTGTCATGATAAGAACACTCAACAAACTAGTCATAGAAGCAGAGTGCCTCAACATCATGAAATCTATGTATGAAAAACTCAGTGAATGTGATACTCAATGAGGAAAGCCTGCAGGCTCTTCCTCTAAGATGAGGGACAGGCCCAAGAGGTCCATCCTCTCCACTTCTGTTCAACACTGTTCTGGACTTTCCAGCCAGAGCAATTAGGCGAGAAAGAGGAATTAAAACCATCCAAACTGGGAAGGAAGAAGTAAAACTATTTGTTTGCCAAGATGATTTTCTATGCAGAAAACTCTGAAGGTTTCAGAAAAAACGGTCAGAACTAATAAATGGGGAGTGGGGAGGGAGCCCTGGGAAAACTCACCGAGTGCTGTGTGCATGTATGTCACTACCACTATGAACTACATTATGATGTGAGACTACAATGCACCAATAAAAGTATAAACAAAGAACTAATAAATGAATTCGGCAAAGTAGCAGGATACAAAGACAACATAAAAAATCAGCTGCATTTCTATACACTGATAATGAGTAATCTGAAGAGGAAATTATGGACACATTTACAGAGGCTTCAAAAGAATAAGGTGCTTAGGAATTAACCAAGGAGGTGAGATCCGTACAATGAAAACCATGAAACATTGCTGAAACAAATGAAAGAAGACAAAAATAAAGGGCAAACACAGTCCATGTTCATGGATTGGAAGACTTAATATTGTTAATATGTCCGGGTTCGCGGCCAGCCTCAGCTACTTAGTGAGACTCTCCGCACTTAGTGAGACCCTGTTTCAAAATAAAGAATAAAAAAATATGGCTGGGGGTGTAGCTTGGAGGTAGAATGCCCCTGGGTTCAATCCCCAGTACTGCCAAAAAAAAAAAAAAAGATGTCAGTGCTACCCAGAGCCATTGACAGATTCAATGAAATCCTTATCAAAACTCAATAACATTTTTTATAGAACTTGAAAAGTCTATCCTAAAATTCATATGGAATCTCAAGGAACCCCAAATAGCCAAAAAATCTGGAGGACTCACATGTCCTGATTTCAAAACTTACCACAAAACTACAGTTATCAAAACAGTATGGCACTGATATAAAGAAAGATGGGAAAACTGGATACCCACATGCAAAAGACTGGACTTAGACCCTTACTTAACACCATATTAAAAATTAATTCATCAAAAACCTAACTATAAGACCGAAAACTATAAAACTTTCAGAAGACACAAAGCAAAAATTTCATGACATTAGATTTGGTAGTGATTTCTTAGATATAACACAAAAGGTATAGGAAACAAAAGAAAAAATAGAATGACTGGATTTCATGAAAATTAAAAACTTTTGTGCATCAAAAGTTGGAGTAGTACTATTGATGGAGTAGAAAGGCAACCCACATAATGAGAGAAAATATTTGCAAATTATATACTTGATAAGGGATTGATATCCAGAGTATATAGAGAACTCTTATAACTCAACAGTAAAAGAAAACACAATTCAAAAATAGACCAAAGATTAGAACAGACGTTTCTCTAAGGAAGGCATACAAATGGTCAACAAGCACGTGAAAAGATGCTCAAAATCATTGATCATTAGAGAAATGCAAATAAAAACCATGAGATACCATTTAATACACATTAGGATGGCAACCATAAAAAAAACACAAAACAGAAAATAAGCATTGTGAGGATGTGGAGAAATTGGATCCTTTGCCCACTGTGGGTGGGAGTGTAAAATGATTCAGCTGTTAAGGGGAAAAATATTTGCAGTTCCTCAAAAAGTGAAAAATGAGCTGGGCATGATGGCTTATGCCTGTAATCCCAGTACCTGGGAGCCTGAGTGAGGAGTAGCACAGGTTTGCAGCCAGCTCAGCAAACTTAGCAAGGCTCTCAGCAAGTTAGTGACACCCTGTTTCCAAATAAAAAATAAAATAGGGCTGGGGGTATAGCCCAGAGATAGAAGGCCCTTAGGTCCCATCCACAGTACCACCAAAAAAAGTAAAATAAATAAAAATGAAAATAAAAAAGTGAAGAATGTAGTCCCATGTGAGCCAGCGATTCCTCTCTGGGTATGTGCCCAAATTGATTGAAAAGAGGGTTCTGAAGAGGTATTTGTATACCCATGTTCATAGCAGCACTATTCACAATATCTAAAAAGTGGAAGCAATCCAGGGTCCATTAACAGATGAATAGATTAGCAAAATGTGGCCATCCATACAATGGCATATTATTCAGCCTTAAAAAGGAAGGAAGTGAGCCGGGCCTGGTGGCGCACACTTGTAATCCCAGTACTTGGGAGGTTGAGACAGGAGGATCGGGGTTCGCGGCCAGCCTCAGCTACTTAGTGAGGCCCTCCGCAACTTAGTGAGACCCTGTTTCAAAATAAAGAATAAAAAAATAGGGCTGGGGGTGTAGCTCAGAGGTACAATGCTCCCGGGTTCAATCTCCAGTACCGCAAAAAATAAAAATAAAGGAAGGAAATGCTGACACCTGTTGCAACATGGTTAGACCTTGAGCTAAGTGAAATAAGCTGGTCCTAAAAATACAAATACTGTTTGATTCCACTGACATGAGGAAACTCTAGTAGTTATATCTATGGAAACAGAAAGCAGAATGGAGGGTGCCAGGGGCTGGGGAGGGGAAGTGGAGAGTCAGTGTTTAAAGAGGATGGAGTTTTAGTTTTCAAGATTAAAAAATTCAGGAGATTGATGGTGTGATGGTTGCACCACATTATGAACATATTTAATACCATTGAGCTGTACATGTAAAGATGATTAAGAATAATCCAGACGTATTGGCTCACACCTGTAATCCCAGTATTTGGGAGGCTGAGACAGGAGGATCGCAGGTTTGTGGCCAGTCACTGCAACTTAGTGAGACCCTGTATCAAAATAAAAATAAACTAGGGCTGGGGGTGTATCTCAGAGGTACAGTCCCCTCCTGAGTTCAATCCCTAGTGCCAAAAAAAAAAAAAAGAAAAGAAAGAAAAAACCAAGATTAAGACAATACATTTCCTGTCTTGTGTATTTAACTGCTGTGAGGAACGTCATGTAAGTGGAGTCGCACATCGTCATTCATTCAAGTCTTGCTTCTCTCGCTCAGTGCATTATTTCTGAGATTCACTCACATATCAGACTTTGTTCTTTGTTACTGCAGAGAAGTCCTCTCTTTTATGAACATACCACCGTTAATTTTTTCCATTCATTTACCGACGGGCATTCAGGTTGTTTCCATTTTGAGGCTTTTTCAGTAAAGCTGCTATTTGTTGTCATTTTCTTGGGTGGATGACCTAGGAGTGGAATTTCTAGTCTTTTTTTTGCTTTGCTTTTTCTTTTTGGTACTGGGGATTGAACCCAGGGGCATTCTACCTCCAAGTTACACCCCTTGCCCTTTTTATTTTTTATTTTGAGACAGGGTCTCATTAAGTTGCTGAGAGCCTTGCTAAGTTGCCGATGCTGGCCTCAAACCCACAGTCTTTCTGTCTCAGCCTCCCAAGTATTACAGGATTACAGGTATGTGCCACCATTCCTGGTTTCTAATCTTTATAAGTGTATAGGTAACTGTAAGCAACTGCCAAATTATTTTCCAAACAGATCCTATCATTTGACTCGTTGGCTCAGTGGAGAGTCCCAGTTTCTCTACATCTTGTCAGCACTTGGCACTTTCTGTCTGTTGGTTTTAGCCATCGCAGTGGGTGAGAAGTGAAATGTCAGTGTGGTTTGGATTTTCATTTCCTTGGTGACTAATTATGTGGAGCATCAACTCAAGGGCTTTTGAGCCATTTCCTTTCTTCTTGGGTGAAATGTCTTCTAGATATTCTGTCCATTTTGATTTGGTTGTCTTCCTATTTTTGAGTTGTAAGAGTTCTTTGTATATTCAGATACACGTCCTTTGTCAGATGTATGCATTGGGAATATTTTCTCTACGTTCATGGCTCGCATTGATGTTTTCTTCAAGGTGTCTTTGAAGAGCAGAAGGCTTACATGATAATGAAGTTTGGTTCTTCAATTTTTTCCTTGATGGCTCACGTACTCTGTGTCTTACTTTTTTTTTTTTTTTTTTGCGGTACCAGGGATTAAACCCAGGGGCGTTCTACCTCTGAGCTACTCCCCTTGCCCTATTTTTTATACTTTATTTTGAAACTGGGTCTCACGAAGTTGCAGAGGGCCTCACTAAGTAGCTGAGGCTGGCCGCGAACCCGGATCCTCCTGTCTCCGCCTCCCAAGTACTGGGATTACAAGCGTGCACCATCATGCCCGGTCTCTGTGTCTTACTTAAGCAATAGATAGGCCTTGCAGATCCCGAGGCCACAGCCACTTCTGTTTAGTTAAAGCAGCTTTGCAGACGTATCTTTACAGTTGTAGACAAAGGTCTAGGGCCCACCTCAGATGGATTTTTGGGTGTGGTGTGAGGTAGGGATCAAAGCTCTTATTTTCTGTAAAACAACAACCCATGTGTTAAAATGTTAAGCCATGGCCAGGCGTGGTGGTGCATGCTTGTAATCCTAGTACTTGGGAGGCGGAGACTGGAGGATCCAGGTTCGCGGCCAGCCTCAGCTACTTAGTGAGGCCCTCCACAATTTCGTGAGACCCGGTTTCAAAATAAAGTATAAAAAATAGGGCTGGGGGTGTAGCTCGGAGGTAGAACGCCCCTGGGTTCAATCCCTGGTACCGCAAAAAAAAAAAAAAAAAAAAAAAGTTAGGCCATGAAGACAGCGCAGAAAGCGCAAGGGTGAAGAGCTTGTCCTGAGGACCAGGAGGTGGCTTTTGCAGGTTAGTAGTTAGAGATAGCTGAGGCGGAAGGGCTGTCTTGGCTTTTGGAGTTCTGGTGTTTGGATGTGAGGATAAAAAGCTTGTCTTCCAGAGCCCCATTTCATCTCTGTACAGCAAGTTCTTTCCTTAGACCATGGCCTACCTGTCACGCAGGAGCATGGCCGGCTTGGAGGCTGGCACAGGGTGGGGAAGTGGTGTGGGCCAAAGTGACGATCGTAATCCCAACATTCTCTGACTCTAACTTGGAAGTGAAAAGTGCTTTATGAAGGTGGGCATCCGGGAGTGGACGTCAGAGCAGAGCACTGAGTTTATCACTTTAAATTATTGAGAAGCCAGGCATGGTGGCGCACGCCTGTAATCCTAGTGCTTGGGAGGCTGAGACAGGCAGATCACAGGTTGGAGGCCAGCCTCAGCAACTTAGCCAGGCCCTCAGCAACTCAGACCCTGTTTCAAAATTAAAAATTAAAAAACGGATAGGGGTAGAGCTTGGTGATAGAGCTTGGAGATAGAGCTTGGTGATAGAGCCCCAGGGTTCCACCCCCAGTAACACAAACACACACACACACACACACACACACACACACACACACACACACACACACACACACTGAGAGCCTAGCAGTCACCACCAGCCCCTCATTCCCGGCTTGGAGCCCATGGAAGCCTGACACACACCCTTCGCCCACAGCCTCTCGGAGCCAAGACCACTTTGGCCACGAGAACTGGGACCACCAGCTGAAGCTGGCGGTGGCGTGGAATCGCGTGGACATCGCCCGCAGTGAGATCTTCACAGATGAGTGGCAGTGGAAGGTGAGACCTCGACTGCCCCAGGAGGGATGTGCTGGCCCATGCGAATCTCGCCTCAGAAGCCAGCGGGTGGGTGGCCCCGTCCAGGTCACCGGGGTCAGGGCCCTGGCAGGCGGCCCACCCACGGTGCTCGCTCTCAGCCCTCAGATCTGCACCCCACCATGACGGCAGCCCTCATCTCCAACAAGCCTGAGTTTGTGAAGCTCTTCCTGGAGAACGGGGTGCGGCTGAAGGAGTTTGTCACCTGGGACACCCTGCTGTACCTGTACGAGAACCTGGAGCCCTCCTGCCTCTTCCACTGCAAGCTGCAGAAGGTGCTGGCCGAGGAGCCGGAGCGCATGGCCTGCGCGCCCGCCGCGCCCCGCCTGCACATGCACCACGTGGCGCAGGTGCTGCGCGAGCTCCTGGGGGACTCCACACAGCCGCTGTACCCCCGGCCCCGGCACAGCGACCGGCCGCGGCTCTCGCACATCAAGCTCAACGTGCGTGCTGGTGACTGGTAGTGGTGGGGAGGAGGTCCCCAGGGCTCTTGGTATTTGTAATTAACTATTATTTTTATTAGAAAAGAGATATGCTCCCAGGGGCTTAAACAACAGATATTAATTTTTTCATGGGTTTGGAGGCCAAAAGTCCAATATCATGGTGCCGGTAGGACTGGCTGCTGGGAAATATATTCTCTACCTCTGGGAACTGTTTCCAAACCATCTGAAACCATGTTTACTCAGTCAGGAAGCCGGGGTTCTTGTGGGACTGTGTAGACTGAGCGTGTTTGGCCTGAGTGCTACTCAGATGGGACCCTCATGACCACCAGAGGCTCAGATGGGAGCCTCGTGCCCAGAGAGGCTCAGATGGGACCCTTGTGTCTATCACAGGCTCAGATGGGACCCTCGTGTCTATCACAGGCTCAGATGGGATCTTTGTGTCCATCAGAGACCCTCTGTGTGGGAGACACTGAGTTAGGTTCCTTCACAGAGCTCGCAGCCACGATTCTGCTCACAGACTCTGCAGAATTTACTTCATTGAAAAGGTTTTGAGCCATCAGATAAGACAGGGAGCCGTGAGGTGCCTGGCTTGTCACAAGGGTCTTAAAATGTCCTAAGAGGACATAGATGGGCAGCCCACATTCTAGCTGTCTCTTGATATCTCTGGAACAAGGGTTCTTGAGTGTTGCTGAAAGCACAGGCCACGGGCTCCGTCTCCTGAGGTCGGGACTGCCCTCCCAGCAGCCCTGGGGTTCTGACACCAGTGGGGTCTCTGTGGGACTTAGGCTGTCCACTGCCCACCAGGTGCAGGGAGTGAGCCTCCGGTCCCTCTACAAGCGTTCCTCCGGCCATGTCACCTTCACCATGGACCCGGTCCGCGACCTTCTCATTTGGGCCATTGTGCAGAACCGCCGGGAGCTGGCAGGAATAATCTGGGCTCAGGTAATAAGACTTGCCTTGTGGCCACACAGCTTCTTGTAGACCAGTGACCAGTGACCAGTGACCAGAAAGCCTGGCACCCGCAGCATGCAGGGTGACCCATGGCTGTGGAGGCAGTGGGGATGACACCAGGAAGGACCTGGAACCCAGCACTGGAGAAAAACAACTTAGCACCAGGCAGGAAATAATTTCTTAAAAAGGTCTGCCAAGCAAACACCTCCTGTGTTCGTCTCCAGGGCGGAAGCTCATGGGCGGTACTGTTCTCTGTGGTCCCTCCAGGTCCCAGTGGGCCAAGGCATGTGCTGTTTGTCCCTTCCATCAGGGAGACTCTGCAGGGCACACAGCTCCCATGGGCTGGGGCAGGAGACGGCCATCAGAAAGGGGCTGTGTGTCAACCGGTGGTGACACAAGCAGACTGTATAGACAGGGGCCCCAAAAGTCACCATGTGTAGTCACACAGTGCAGGGCTCTGTGCACACCTCCCTGGGTGGTGTGTCTGGCTCCTGCGGCAGGGGGGGAATCTGAGTGGGACCTCTGGGTCCTCACTGCTGCTCCCGGTGTCCCCAGAGCCAGGACTGCATCGCAGCGGCCCTGGCCTGCAGCAAGATCCTGAAGGAGTTGTCCAAGGAGGAAGAGGACACGGACAGCTCGGAGGAGATGCTGGCGCTGGCCGACGAGTATGAGCACAGAGCCATCGGTGAGCCCGTGGGCCCAGATCACCACCCAGAGTGTGTGCTGTCACCCTGGTCCTCGGGCTTGGCCTGGCATTTGGGAACATTGGCCCCCACTTGTGTCCACCCCCGTTCCCCTTCTGTGCCCAGGGGTGCCATCTGGAGGGCCGGCTCTCTGGCTGTCCCCAGGACTCAGTGACTGCCATCTGAGGCCCTGACGCACGTCCGCCTCCCCGCCCAGGGGTCTTCACCGAGTGCTACCGGAAGGACGAGGAGCGAGCCCAGAAGCTGCTCATCCGAGTGTCCGAGGCCTGGGGGAAGACCACCTGCCTGCAGCTCGCGCTGGAGGCCAAGGACATGAAGTTTGTGTCTCACGGGGGCATCCAGGTGACCCCCGAGGGCCCGCCTCCAGAGCCAGGTGCCCCGCGTGCTCAGGGTGGACTCAGCCTCAGGTTCCCGCAGCGGGTACAGGAGGTCACACCAGCGCAGGTCCTTGGAGAGAGGGACAGCGCCTCCTTCCTGTTTTGTAAGATGGCTGTGAAAGCAGGTAGCGGGGTGGGGGGAGCTCAGAGGCAGAGCAGCAGGTGGTCCCCAAGGCCACCCTCCGTAACATGGAGCCTCAGGAGGAATGGGACAGTGCCCTCCTGCAGCAGCGGGGTCAGGGAGGTCCCACAGCAAGCCTGGCATGGTCCGAGCACCCCTCGAGTGCCTCATGCTGTCACCATGTCCCTGGAGTTCTGTGGTGTTCCGGGTTGTGCCGGGCCAGGGAGCACCTGGGGAGGAGTCCAAGCCCCACTCCACAGGGCCCTGGACATGCAGGAGGACAGAGGGGATGGGAGTCAGAGCGCCTGTGTGAGCCCAGCCTCTCCACCCCCTGCCACGAGAGGCCACGGCCTGGCCCTGCGCCCCCAGAGCCCCCACGCCCGCACAGGCCAGGGATGGGCACTGGGTCTGCACCAGCCACCAGCTGTTGGGCTCAGAGTACACTGTGGCTGAGGGATGTGGGTGTCATTGCCAGGGGGGGGCCTGGGTGGGTCGGGCTGTGCTGAGACCACCCTGCCTGCAGGCCTTCCTGACCAAGGTGTGGTGGGGCCAGCTCTGCGTGGACAACGGGCTGTGGCGGGTGATCCTGTGCATGCTGGCCTTCCCGCTGCTCTTCACCGGCCTTGTCTCCTTCAGGTGCGGCCGGGCGGCGGGCTTTGGGGCCCCTGTGGGATGGGGACCTTTTCTCACCGGGGACAAGTTACACCTGTCCTCACAGTTGTGTCAGGAGCCTAGAAGGGTTGAGAGGCATGTGGGCAGAAGTGGAGGGGAGACCTGTGCACAGTGGGGTGCTGGGGAGTCTGTCTCAGCCTCGGCCCCCTGGGAAGCAGGAGGGTGGAACAGGTACCTTCCCCTGGCATCTGGGTGGGGTGGCGGTGGCTGAAGACCCAGGCCTAGCTCAGCCCCCCACGGCAGCCCCCCAAGAAGCACGAAAGGTCCCATGGAGGCCTCGGCACTATTTTACCAGGAATGGGATAGAGGCTCCAGGTCCCCGGGGATCCAGGGCGGATCCTGGGCCTCAGCCCAGTGCCCATCTGCAGGCCCCTGCCACAGGCTCCACCTCCTTCTGGTCTCCTGGCCGCCGGGGCGTGGGCTTGAGCTGCCGTAGTGCTCAGAGCATACTGGGGGAAACTGAGGGACCGAGTAGCCACCCCAGTGCCTGAGGTCGCACTTGCTTTCCAGTATTCTCCTGAGGGGGGCAGGGCTATTTCTAGGGGTCCCACTCTGCCATGCCGTCAGCCCTGACCCTTGTGAGGGACAGCAGGGACAGGCGGCCCCCATTTGCAGGGGCACCTGAGGCCCGTGCATCTGCGCAGCACCAGGAGCACCTCTGGGACCTAACCCAGGCTGGGCTCCCGTTCCCGGGCAGGAGCCGTGACCCCTGACCCTGGGAAGGAGGTGAAAGGGTTGACTTTTGGATCCCCTCATGGCTTTGTGGGGACCTGGGGTCCGTAGAGGCTGCTTGTGCCGGCCTCTCCTATACCTGCCGTGTGACCTCAGGTGCCAGGTGACTTCCCCAGAACACTGACCTTTGGAATCACGTCTCTTTCGGGGGCAGCGGGGATCTGTGGGTGGCCGGGGTGTGGGGTGCTGAGACCCTCGCCCCTCCGCCATGCCCGCAGGGAGAAGCGGCTGCAGGCGGTGGGCGGCCCGGCTCGCGCCCGCGCCTTCTTCAACGCGCCCGTGGTCATCTTCCACCTGAACATCCTGTCCTACTTCGCCTTCCTCTGCCTCTTCGCCTACGTGCTCATGGTGGACTTCCAGCCCACGCCCTCCTGGTGCGAGTGCCTCATCTACCTCTGGCTCTTCTCCCTGGTGTGCGAGGAGACGCGGCAGGTGCCCGCCCACCTCCCTCCCCAGGGTGCTCGGGGAACCCCAGCCCTGCAAGCTGCACCCTGGCCCCAGGAGCCCTCTACACGGGAGCCTTGCAGTCCGCCTCTACGCCCTCCTCTCCGCTCTGTGCCCCGCAGGCAACCCGGCTCCCCGAAACCTTGTCTAGTCAGCACAGTGGGGTGCCCTCATGGGCTCTGGGTGGATTGCTTCCCTCCCACCCCTGTGAAGGGCGTTGTACAGTGTGGGGTCCCAAAGACCACGATAGGACTCAGACTGACCTAGAGCTATGGCGTTCAGTCATTCTAGAATCAGCGTGGGGAGAGGCGCCTGCTTCCTCCTGTGCAGTGCAGATGGGGACAGCACTCCACTCTCCCAGCGAGCCTGTGTGACAACACTTACCAGACACTGCCACCCGGGGAAACTCCCCGGAGCCTGGGTGTCCAGGGTTGTTACTGGGGTGGGTCACGTAGACACAGCCAACTGCCCTCGAGGCTGACCTCAGTCCCCATCCCCTCCAGAGGGCCAGCTAGACCAACATGGCCCGAGTCCCCCTAAATCACTGGACTGGCCCAAGCCCCAGATACACAAGGAGGACAAAGGCCTCATGCTCTTGGGCCTGGCTAACCCTTCGCTGTGTGGAGCGGTCCCCACTGTGTCCTGTGGGGCCAGTGCTGGGCAGCCGGTGGATGAACAGGCTGGAGTGCTCTCAGGGTGTGCCCGCTGGGAGATGGCCGGGTTAGACTCACTTGCTGAAGCTGGTGGATCCCCAACCCCTGGTTAGATAGCCAGCACCCCTGGGTCAGTGTCCTGCCTGCTGGGTTCCCTGGGGAGGCACTTGGCTGGGTTGGGGGAGCAAGAGAGATGCTGAGGTCCTGGGGTCTCTCCTTGGGGCTCCTGCTGCTGCCAGACCCTCTCCCTGAGGGGCCAGAGTCCTCTGTGCTCCCTGAGTCCAGCCCCCCATTCAGTCTGGGACAAAGAGGGCATGACCCAGGACCCAGGAAGGGGACCTGGCAGGTGCTGCGGGTCACCTGCTCCCTCCACCTGGCTGCTGGGGACTGGGGCCTGGAACCAGCAGAGGCAGGACGTCCACTGGGCCACACAGGTGTTCCCAAGGTCTCCCCAGGGCCCTCTCCTCTCTGGGTGGTGTCAGGAAGCCAAGATCCCTGTGAGAGACAGCTGGGGTCTGAGAGTGAGGAGCGGGCTTCCCCAACACACACACACACACACACACACACACACACACACACACACACCAACAGAGCCTGGAGAACCCACCAACCCCCTACGGTTCCAGCTCAGCTCTGCCTGGCCTACGAGCAATGGGGTCCATCTGTTCCCTCCCTGGGCCTCCCCACAGTGGAGAGAGTGCTGCAGGCTGGCATGGTGACAATGATGGGCCCTGACCGCCCCTCTCCTCAGTAGCTCTTCTATGACCCCGACGAGTGTGGGCTGATGAAGATGGCGTCCTTGTACTTCAGCGACTTCTGGAACAAGCTGGACGTGGGTGCCATCCTGCTCTTCATAGCGGGGCTGACCTGCCGGTGAGCATCCAGGACACCTCTCCTTTTCTTGCATGGCGCCCGAACCAGCAAGCTCAGGCCTGGGTTGGGGGCGGCTCCACCCTGGGCTCTGCTCTGAGCTCCAGATTGTCATCTGTCTACTGGTGCTGTGCTGGCTGTGACCTTGCCCGCCCTTGGGGTTGTAGGAGGACAGGTGCAGTGCCCCTGTGCACCTTGGATAGCCATCCACGTGCAGGGCCAGCACTGCAGTTGGTGTCCCAGCTCCCAAACACCAGGCGGCCCCTCGGCTCCCTCCGCCCCTCCCGCTGGGTTGGTTCCCGCCCGCCCATGGTGCCTTTGGTGGCTGTGAGGCCGTGGCCTCTCTCTTGGGTGCCAAGCCTCCTTGTCCCCCAGGCTGTCCCCATGGACTGCTATCCTGCCCGAGGCTGGGCTCTCGACCTCTCTGAAGAAAAGCCTGTTCTCTCTGGAGGTTCTGTCTCTTGATCACTCCAGCTTCGGCCATGCTAGGGAGCAGAGCCCCAGAGCCTGGCCTCTGGAGCCGGACAGGCTCTGGAGCCATGGCTGCCCAGCCAGCAGAGCCTGAAGCGGTGTTTCTGCACAGGCTCATACCAGCCACGCTGTACCCCGGGCGCATCATCCTCTCTCTGGACTTCATCATGTTCTGCCTCCGGCTGATGCACATTTTTACCGTCAGCAAGACGCTGGGGCCCAAGATCATCATCGTGAAGCGGATGGTAAGGGGGTGGGAGGCAGGCCGGTCTGAGCTCATGAGGGTCCACACATCCTGCCCCTGCCGTGCCCCCGGGCTCCCTGCGGGCCCTCGAACCTGTACCTCTCCCACCCCCTCTCCATCTCGCTCAGCTATAGCACATCCCTCCTTGGGTCCTTGATCCCTCCCATCCTCAGGGGCTCCCCAGAAAGGGGCTGGCCTGCTCTGTGAGGTTATGAGGCCCCAGGGCTGCTCCCCAGAGCCCTGGCTCTGCGTCCACAGGAAGGGGGGTTCTGGGCAGGGAGTGTACAGCCGGGTGCCTGCTCTCTGCAGATGAAGGACGTCTTCTTCTTCCTCTTCCTCTTGGCGGTGTGGGTGGTGTCCTTCGGGGTGGCCAAGCAGGCCATCCTCATCCACAACGAGAGCCGGGTGGACTGGATCTTCCGAGGGGTGGTCTACCACTCCTACCTCACCATCTTCGGGCAGATCCCGGCCTACATCGACGGTAGGAACCGCGCACGGCTCGGGTGGTTGTCTGAGAGGCGAGACCAGGAGTGGAGGGGCAGGAAGGGGAGCTCAGAGGACAGGGAGGGCGGGGCTGCTGCTTCCTCAGCAGCAAGAGCCCAGGCAGGAAGCCAGGGCGCCCGCGTTGTCCTGTTGCCGTAGGAGGGCGCCAGCGGGGAGCCCGGGCTGTATCACAGAGGTCAGAGGTGGGCCGGGGTGGTCTAAGGCGTCAGTTGACAACCCCCGGCACAAAATGCCACCCCGATACCCTCTCCCTCCCACCCCAGCCAGACATAACTTCCTCTGTCTCTGTAGAGCGCTGCTGACAGAGCCGACGCTTTTCTTTTTTTAACAGTGTCCTTGAGATTTAACTCACATGCTATAGTCATCTGCACAAAGTCATGGCTTTCAGTACTTTACAGAAGCTAATTCTAGAACATTTGCATCACCCCAAAGATACCCCTACCAATCAGCATCACCCCCAAAGACACCACTACCCATCGACACTACTCCAAAAGACACCCCTACCCATCAGCATCACCCCCAAAAGACACCCCTACCCATCGACACCACTACCCATCAGCATCACCCCAAAAGACACCCCTACCCATAGGCATCACCCCCAAAAGACACCCCTACCCATCGACCACTACCCATCAGCATCACTCCAAAAGACACCCCTACCCATTGGCATCACCCCAAAAGACACCCCTACCCATCGACATCACCCCCAAAAGATACCACTACCCATAAGCATCACCCCAAAAGACACCACTACCCATCAGCATCACCCCAAAAGACACCACTACCCATCGACACCACTACCCATCAGGATCACCCCCAAAAGACACCACTATCCATCGGCATCACCCCCAGAAGACACCACTACCCATCAGCATCACCCCCAAAAGACACCCCTATCCATCAGCATCACCCCCAAAAGACACTACTATCTGTCGGCATCACCCCCGAAAGACACCCCTACCCATCAGCAGTCGCTCCCCACTTCCCCCTCCTTGGCCATAGCAACCTTAATCTACTTTCTGTGATGACACATATTTACCTTCCGGGACATTTCATATAAACTGGATAATGTAATATGGAGCGTGCCTGGCTTCTTTCTCTGAGCAGCATGTTTTCAAGGTTTGTTCATATTCGAGCATGTGCCAGTATTTCATTTCTTTTTATTGCTAAATAATACTTCATTATATGGATATATCATGTTTTACTTATTCATGAATTGGTGAACATTTGGGTTGTTTCTGTTTTTTGACTACTAGGAATAATGTTGCCATGAACAGTTATTCATAATTAACAGTCATTTATAAGATTTTTCTGTGGGTATTTAACTTTTGAAGAAGCATCAAACTTTTCCCACAGTGGCTTCTCTTTTACATTCGCACCAGCAATGTCAGAGGATTCCAGTGTCCCCACGATTCTAGTGTAGCCGTGCTAGTGGGGGTGAAGAGGTATCTCATTATGGTTTTGATTTACATTTCTCTAATGACTTATGATGTTGAGCATCTTTTCATGTGCTTATCGAGCCATTTGTAGATCTTCTTTGGAGAAATGTCCTTTTTTTTAAAAAAATTAAGTTCTAGTTCTTTACATGAAAATACCAGACACTTATCATATAGATGATTTGCAAGTATTTTCTGTTATTCCATGGAAAGTCTTTTCACATTTTTAGGAAAAGGTGTTTTCTTTGAGGCATGATTGTTTTAAAATTTTGATGATTTTGACGACATTTTTTATAATTTGTGCTTTTGGTGTCATAGCTAAGAAGCCATTGCTTAACTCAAGGCCGCATTGGTTCATGCCTGTGTTTTTCTTCTAAGAGTTTTATAGCCTTAGCTTTTTCTTTTGGCCTTTGATCCATATGAATTAATTTTTGCATATGGTGTGAGGTAAGGGGCATTTTTATGCCTGTCAGTGTCCAGTCGTTCAGCATTATTTGTTGACAAGACTCTTTTTTTTTTCTCATGAATTGTTTTGTGATCCTTGTTGGAAATCAGCTATTAACGTAAGAGCTTATTTCTGGACTCTCAATTCTATGCCATTGGTCTGTGTGTCTGTCCCTGCACTGGAACTCCATGACCAGGCAGTCACTTGTAGCTTCATAGTAAGTTTTGAGATTGGGAAGGCTAGTCTCCTGACTTTGTTATTTTTCCAGATTCCTTTGGCTCTGGATCCTTTGGATCGACTTGTCCATTTTTCCAAAAAAGGCATCTGGGATTTTGGTTGTGAACACAGGATGTCTTTTTACTTATTTAGATCTTTAGTTTATCTCAACAATGTTTTGTCATTTTCAGTATATAAGTCTTGTACTTCTTTCTTTTTAATATACTTTTATCAGTGTATTGTAATTATATGTCCTAATGAGGTTCAGAGTGATAGAAACATCCGGGCACACGGCACTTGGTGTGTTTCTCTCCAGATCCCACCCCGCTCCCTCCCCATCTCTGTGCATATTATTGAAATTGGCATCGATAACTTCATATATGTTCATAGCATTATTTGAACTGTTTCCTTCATCAATTCTCCTTTTTCCCCTCCCCGCCTCCCTCCCAAATCCCTTCCCCTATTCTACTGGTATCTCCCGTCATTTATCTGAAGTCCCTCTTGTTTCCTATTTTCTTTCCAGCTTCCACATCTGAGAGAAAACACATGACCCTTCAGTCTCTGAGACTGGCTCATCTCACTTAGCATAATCGTCTCTAGTTCCATCCATGTTCCTGCAAATGACATAATTTTGTTCTTCTTTACGGTTGTGCTTCTTTTGTTCAATTTATTCCCAAATATTTTATGCTTTTTTCATGCTATTCCTAATTTTCTTCTCTTAAAATCCTGAACCACCATTTTGAGGTCCCCAGGGTGGGACCTGGGTCTTACCGATGACCGTCGCCGCAGGAGGTGCCCAGGTGGGGGATGGCTGGATACTGGGCAGGCGTGTGTGCCGGCCTGGGGCAGCTCCAGCTTCGGGCTCACCTTGACAGTAGAGAATGCTGGAGTATAGACAGATGCCTCTGTTGGGCTTTGGGCCTGAGCTGACAGCTGGGCCCGCCTGATATGCAGGCTTCCAGGCATGGTGACGGATGGCCAGGGTCCCTTCCAGCCAGCACTCTGGTGACTGTGTCGTCTTCTGGGCTTCCCTCCTCCTGCTCCCCATGCCAGGAGTGAATTTCAACATGGACCAGTGCAGCCCCAACGGCACGGACCCCTACAAGCCCAAATGCCCCGAGAGCGACCTGACGCGGCAGGCACCCGCCTTCCCCGAGTGGCTGACGGTCATCCTGCTCTGCCTCTACCTGCTCTTCACCAACATCCTGCTGCTCAACCTCCTCATCGCCATGTTCAAGTGAGCGCCTGTGGTGTGGCTGGCGGGGTTTCCTGCTCCCAGACACCCGGGGACGTGGCCCTGAGCCTGGGAGCCAGGGTGCCTGTCCCATGGAGGCGCCCGGGAGATATGCTTGGCCACTCCTCCCTGGGCGCTGCCACCCCTCCTGAGCCAGCATGCTGGCCTGTCCACGTCATTGCTCTGGGGGGCCTCGGTGCCACAGTGTCCTGCTCATCCCATGGTATCGACTGCGTTCTGTCTGAATGGCTGCAGGGATGCAGGGCTGTTTATTCACCTGTACACTACTCCTGGGAAGGAGCTGTGGCCACTGGCTGCTCAGGGATTCCCTCTTGTTCCCTGGGGTGTTCTGCCTGTGTCCCCCCTTCACTTCCCTGCCACCCCGCTGCCACCTCTGACGTGTGAGCCCAGGCTTCCTCCAGCTCATCTCCCTGTAGTTCGATTTGTCCCTGGAAGGCTCGGTGTCTGCTTCTCCCACATCGCGAGGGTCTCACCGAGCCACACGTCTTTAGGTTTTGCGGGGTTTGTACACATGCGCCCACCCACCTCCTGATCTTTTGTCAGTAGGTGACATTGGAGGGACCCAACAGGGCGGATGAGCCTTGTCCCTTTCTAGGGTTCAGTTTGAGTAATGGCCCCCAACCACATCCACATCCTAGTTGGAAGAATCTGTGGGTTCGGGGCTGAGATGGCAGGGGGCTTTGCAGATGGGGTTATTAAGCGAAGGGTCTGAGATGGGAGATGAGCCTGGGTTACCCAGGTGGTCCCGGCTTCAGCATGGGGGGCCGTGCAAGAGGGCGGCAAGAGGCTCAGAGTCAAAGACGCGACGACAGAGTGGGGTTTGGAGGGATGTTGGGCCACAAGCCGAGCATGCAGGTCCCTCTGGAGTGGGGAAAGCAGGGGACAGATCACCCCTGAGCCTCCAGGAGGAATCGGCCTGCAGTACCTTGGTGTCAGCCAGGGCGGCTTCTGACTCCAGAACCCTGCGAGAATTCATGGGATGGTTTTAAGACACTAAGTTTGTAGTAACTTTTACACCATCCATAGGAAACGAATACAGTAGCTCTTTCTTTTCTCTGAAAATTTCTAGGATCTTCTTTAAATCGTTGATTTAAAGAATCCATTCATCTTATTAGAACTTTCAGAGTATTTTTTTTTTCAACGCAAAAGTACAAAATAGGTGGTGTATCCTGCTGGTCCTGGGTGGCCGTCACCATGTTTGGCCTCCAGGCCTCTCTCCAGTTTCAGAGCTCAGTTAGCTGTGACAGCCGGTGGGCCCAGGTGATGGGGAACCTCTTAGACTTCTGCAGATTTTAAACTTGGAGCAAAGAGAATGCTGAGGCCCTCGTGCAAGAAGCAGAGCCAACAGGGGTCCAGGGAAACAGGAGACCGAGAAGGCTGAAGACCCTGGTGTTGAGGGCCGGGTCCCAGCAGCCCTTGAGGCATCTCTAGGGGCTCCATGGCCCCCTCCTGGCCCCAACAGGGAGCATTCCAGCCATGGAGGGCCCAACCAGCCCATGGTGCTTTCAATAATTCAGAAAACTCTTTTGGTCCTCCTTCTTCCGGCCTCTGCAGACAGGCCCCAGAGGCCCTTGACGGTTGAAGTCCTTCAGCTCCTTCCTCCCCCGTTATCAGCTGAGTCCTGGGGCCCCTTTTGTTTTAGCATATTTTGAACATCGAGAGCCCTTGTGTGCTAGAACTGAGATCTAGAGGCCAGGGGGCGGGCAGGTCCCTGTCCCTGGGTGGGAAAAGCGAGTGAGCCTGCATGCTCCCGGCCTCTCTGTCTGCCAAGGCCCGTCCTCAAGACACATACCAGAGAGAGCATCTGTGCAAGCCCCAGAGGGACGCCATTCTGTACTTGTGGGAATCAACAAATGCCCAGAGTCCAATACCAGACAGCCTGTCTCCCACAACTGTCCACTAAGTTTTATTACTAAGAAGGTTGTAACGTGTGAAATCAGGCGGCTTTCCACGTTCTCTGTCTGAAGCTTGCTGGCCTAACTCTTTTGTGCCTGGAGCTGCCCTCTGGGGTGACTGTCTCTGCGATCCAGGGCTGCTTGCAAGACGCCGGCCTCAGGGTGGGGGGATTCCGTGTCCTGCAAAAACACTGGCGCACGCCATCTTCCTGCCTCCCTGCCAGCTACACGTTCCAGGAGGTGCAGGAGCACACGGACCAGATCTGGAAGTTCCAGCGCCACGACCTGATAGAGGAGTACCACGGCCGGCCCCCCGCGCCGCCCCCCTTCATCCTCCTCAGCCACCTGCAGCTCCTGGTCAAGAGGGTGGTGCTGAAGATTCCAGCCAAGAGGCACAAGCAGCTCAGTGAGTCGCCCGCCTGCCGTCCTGGGGTGCAGCAGGACTGGGGGGTGCAGCTCCTTCTAGCACCCCAAGTGCTCGGCACGCTGCTGATCACCCCGGCTGCTGGTTTCCCACTGGGGTGTGCCTGCATGACAGACCCCTCCCACTGGGGTCTCCCATAGAGCTCAAATCCCCCTCAAATCCCCGCTATCGGGTCCCAACAGAGAACAAGCTGGAGAAGAACGAGGAGGCGGCCCTCCTGTCCTGGGAGATCTACCTGAAGGAGAACTACCTGCAGAACCAGCAGTACCAGCACCACCAGCGGCCAGAGCAGAAGATTCAAGACATCTCCGACAAGTAGGAGGCCCAGGGGCCGGGGTGGGCGCCTCTGGGCAGAGCCCCTGTGATTGCACAGCACCTAGCACGGTCCCACCTGGCAGGCCCAGGCTTGGCCCTTGGGAAGGAAAACTGGGTGTCGCTGTACCCAAACTCCAGTGGATGGGTCTTCCCCTTGGCTCTCCCAGCATGGGTGGCAGAAGGGACTTGGTCCATCAGCTAGCTCATCGAGGTCCTCACCATCATCACTGTCATCATCACCATGACCCCTGCAATTCCCCAGGCCTGTGCCCAGCAGCTGACCCAGGCCCTCTTGGGTCCTAGGGAGGGCTGGGCCCCTCGGGCACACAGGAGGCGCTGGAGGCTGGGAGGGGATCCTTGTGGGCTGGAGGAGGGTGTGCCCCTCAGGAGGCCATTGGAGCAGGGTGGGGAGGGTGTGCACTGCGGAGTTGGGATTGTCCTGAGGAGGGTTGCCCTGGGTGCACCATCTTGCTATAGCTTCTGTGGGGCTCTGGAGCCCAGCCCTGCAGTTCTGGCCACATCAGCGCCCCCCAGCTCCTCCCACCCTGCTTCTTTCCAGGTGTGAGGTTAGGGTCGGGAAAAGATCTTTCTGCTCTCTTCTCTCTGCTCCCAGCCCCTCAGCCCTGGTAGGTGCCAGCAGGGCCTGACTGCCCAGCAGTGGGCAGCAGGGAGAGCTGGCCTCGGGGCCTGCTGTCAGTGTGCCTCACTGTGGCCACATCCTGCCCCGGCTCCTCGCTGAGTGAAGGGAGAGAGAGGAAGAGGACTCGGTGCCACCTAGTTAAGGCAGCTCCTGCTCTGTCATGGAGATTTCTGTAGGTGACAGGTGATGATGATGGTGAGGAGAGATGGTGATGGTGATGATGGTGAAGGTAGTGAAGGTGGTGATGATGATGATGGTGAAGATGGTGATGATGATGATGGTGGTGATTGATGGTGGCGATGATGGTGATGATGATGTTGGTGATGATGGTGGTGATGATGGTGATGGTGGTGATGGTGATGATGTTGGTGATGATGAAGGTGATGGTGGTGATTGTGATAATGGTGAAGGTGGTAATGATAGTGATGATGTTCATGATGATGGTGATGTGATGATGATGGTGATGATGGTGATGGTGGTGATTGATGGTGGTGATGATGGTGGTGGTGATGATGGTGATGGTGATGGTGATGATGTTGGCAATGATGATGGTGGTGGTGATGATGGTGATGATGGTGATGGTGGTGATGATGGTGATAGTGATGGTGGTGATGATGGTGATGGTGATGGTGATAATGATGGTGATGATGGTGGTGATGATGTTATAGTGATGATGATTATGGTGATGGTGATGGTGGTGATGACGGTGGTGATGATGATGTTGATGATGGTGATGATGATGATGGTGATGGTGGTGATGATGGTGATGATGGTGATGGTGGTGATGATGTTGGTGATGATGTCGGTGATGATGATGATGGTGATGGTGGTGATGATGATGATGATGATGGTGATGATGATGATGGTGATGGTGATGATGGTGATGATGATGATGATGATGGTGATGATGTCGGTGATGATGATGATGGTGGTGGTGGTGATGATGATGATGATGATGGTGATGATGATGGTGATGATGTCGGTGATGATG
>PVJS01022588.1:0-30392 GCA_004027185.1 Glis glis
GGGTAACACACTAAAACGCAGGAGGTATACATCCAAACTTATAAAACTCAAATCACTGTGCAAAGCACTAAAGGGAGGGAACGGGGAGGGAACGGGGTGGGATTTGAGGGAGGGCAAATCGGGCAATGTGTGCATGTATGACTCTTATAGCCTAACACCTATTAAATGTATAATTACAATGCACCAATAAAAAAAAAACAATGCATCAATAAGAATACATTGAAGAATTCTAAAAAAAAAAAAGAGAACATGTTGCTAAAACCTCTTTGGAAAGCCATTTGATATTTTAAAGACTTGTGCTCACTTCATGACCCAGGACTTCCATTCCTAGGCATATGCCTTAAATAAACTCTTGCACATCTGAACCAAAAAAAAAAATTGAAAGTGCTCAGAGGAGAGCCTTGTATTTTATAATTTCAGTCCCAATTCTTTCCTCTGTCTCTGATACTTAACTTTGGAACACTCCAGGAATGGGAGACTTGAGTTAATTTGTTACTTTAAGTTACAGAATCACACAGAAATGCTTGATGTTTAAATAATGAATCAAATAAATTTCTGCTAAACTCCTAAATGCCTAGAGCGCCAACCCTTGCTAAAAATCTTGCTAGCAAACTATTTTTCTGTCTTAATAAATAGAATGTAATAAGCATAATGATTTATTTAATAATTCAGAATCTTGAATTTTTGAATGAAAAGTTCTTGGGTCTGATTTCTATCCCCCCTTCATGATAGTTTACAAACTTGTTGCAAGCTGAGATCGCAGGGGATCTGCCTTTTGTCTCTTTACCATGTTTAACAGTGTGAGTGCTTATTATTTATTACTGATCAATTTTATTCTGGTTTATGTAAGGTATGGGAAGACTAGGGATATATCCTAGTGGTTAGAGTGCTTGCCTAGCTTGTGTGAGGCCCTGGGTCTCATCCCCAGCACAGAAAAAGACAGAGGAGAAGGAGGAGGGGGGAGAAGAAGGAGGAAGAAGTGGCATGGGAGCTGGCATTAAATAAGTACTGACTCCAAAGCATCCTAGAAATTTAGTTTTGGTTCTTTTACTGAGCTGTTACACATACACACACAGACACACAGACGCACACACACACACACACACACACACACACACACACACACACTTTCCTCTCTTGAAAGGGGGAGGACGAAAATAATAGATTTAGAATATTGACTTGGAAGTAAGGTAGGTGAGTTTATAGTCACAGGCTTTGTTTCTGACCTGAGGGCACTTGAGGCTCAGAGAAGTAAAGTTATTTAGCAAAGATGCACAGCCACCTAATGGATTGTTAAGATAATAGGTTTGAAGCTAGAAGTGGCTACACTTGTAAACTGTTCTGCCACTTAGCAGCTTGGGACCTAGAGAAAGGACTTGCCTTCTGGGTGTCTTATTCTGACTTACAAGATGAAAACAGTAATATTCTTGAGGTAAGGATGAAGTGAGCTAATATTATGAGATATTTAGCATCATACCTTGGACATGATAAACACAAAAAATTCTTAGCTCTTATTAATTTTATGTATTTATCACTTACTTGTTTTAAGTTTTCTTAGGGCTGGGGATGTGGATCAGTGGTAGAGTTTTTGTCTAGCATATGTGAAGGCCTGGATTTAATCTCTAACATTACCAAATACAAAGATGATAGATAAAGCAGGGCGTGGTGGCGCACGCTTGTAATCCCAGTACTTGGGAGGCAGAGACTGGAGGATCTGGGTTTGTGGCCAGCCTCAGCTACTTAGTGAGGCCATCCGCAACTTAGTGAGACCGGTTTCAAAATAAAGGATAAAAAATAGGGCCGGGATGTAGCTCGGAGGTAGAATGCCCCTGGGTTCAATCCCCGGTACCACAAAAAAAGAGAAAGATGATAGATAGATAGATAGATAGATAGATGATAGATAGATAGATGATAGATAGATAGATGATAGATAGATAGATAGATAGATGATAGATAGATGGATGATAGATAGATAATAGATAATTGCTGGATTTAATTGAATTTTATTTTCACTTAATGGATTTTGTTCATCATTCACAATTCCTGACTTATTTCCAAGGAGGCTGAGGGCATAGTCAAAGGCAGTCCTTTGGTTACTCATAACCAGATAGGTACAAACATTCATATTTGGAGGAGCCAGTCAGAACTCAATTGCTCTGCAGAAGAAAAATCCATCTTAGAGGCCTCTATACCAGTATTTTTCATCTTCCTCCTGGGAAACACAAAATAATATGAGTTTTAAAACTTGTTCTGAATTAAGGAATAAAAGATCCTTTTCCCAGAGAAAGCAGTTCCAGGACATGGATGAGCCCCAGCAAAGAAGTGGAGAACAGGCAGAGGAGTCATTCCAGGATGAGCACCACTCAGCTAGAGTTGAGTTGAGGGCCACGTCAGCTCAGCCCACTTCTCTGTTTACTTCCCAATCCCAGCACCAAGGCCTGCCTCCCCTCTCAGCCTTTATCCAAAAAACAAGGAAAGTTGGCGAATCCTGCCAAAGAGGAATTAAAAATGACAAAACATCTGATTAGATCTGAGGTGACAAGAATGAGAAATAAAAGCCATTAGAACCCATTTGCAACGTGCCCTCAGCAAGTCTAGTTTCAAGGGGTTCCTCCAAAGATTATTGATGGCATGACAGTGTTTCCCGTTCAGGAATCTGATATGTGAAACAACACCAGTGTACATGCATTGCATTCTCGATGGTTAGAAGGACCTGCCTTCATTTATTTAGCTTCACAGATTTGAAGAGACACCCTAATTCAGCTGTCAGGGTAAGTGCCATTGTGCAGCACTGGGCACCAGGAGGAACAGATTTTCACAGTAAATAGTTTTCTTCTATCCTAGGGGTCACCAAAGGCTAAACCTGGCCTGTCAATTTTAGTATAGACCACAAGTCAAGAATGCTTTTACATTTTAAAATGGTTTAAATAAATTAAGACTATTTTGTGACCCATGGAAATGTGATGAAATTCAACTGCCAGTGTCCACAAATAAAGTCTTATTAGAATATAGTCACACTCATTTGTTTATATATTATCTACAGCTGCTTTTGCACTACAGTGGCACAGTTGAGCAGCAGACACAGTGAGCTCAGAAACCCTAAATTATTTGCTATCTGGACCTTTACATAAAAAGCTTGCCAACCCCTATTCTATAGGGTGTCTCAGTTGAACTGCTCACATTTCTTGCAAAACAAAACTGGGACTCAGGAAATTACTAACAGAGTTTTCAGTGGAAAACTGTAGCCTCAGTTTAGACTCACAGCATGGGAATCAACATATCTACCACTCCCCAAGAACAAACCACCTGTTCCCGAAAAGCGGTCCAAGTTTTGTAAGAAGTCGCTGGAGTATGGGTTCACCAGGTCCTAGCTGCCATGCTGACCCAGGAGGAGCCAGCAGTCTCAAAAGGCAATGGAAGCATCTTATTCCTTCAGAAATCATCACAAGCTATTGATCAGGACCCCTTGTCTTTAGTCTCTTTACATTTTACTTTCTTCAATAAGAGCTAAACAAGAGCTCAGAGATGACATGAATCCTAATTACTTTTGTATCCTGTTCTGAATCATCATGCATTCCTAGCTCTTCTATGCCTAGACATTTTTACAAGATTTAGTAAAATTTTTACTCCTTTTTACATACATAATTTCCTCTCTCCAAAGAACAGGTGTGGCCCTCAACTGGCACTACCAGTTGTATCTAATATAGTCATCATCCTAGAGTCTTAGATTACTTGCAAAGTCATTATCCAATAAGGTTTTTTAAAATTATTACTATTATTATTATTTCCAATCAGTTTTTATGAGTCAGAGCAAATGTCTTGTTACCATGAAGGATGTTGCTGCTCTTTGGACGACAGAATGGATGAGTCATTTGTTTACACATGCTCAGAAGAACTCTTAGGTGCCAGTGACCAATGGGCTTAGCTCTAGTAGGACAGGTACACATAGATGTTCGTAGAAATCCAGAGAAGACAGTACAGGCCAAGGAGAAAGGAATAACCACAAAGGAAGACGCCTTAAATGGGACAGGGGCACACACCCTGGGCAACTTAATGGAAGAGGTGGAATTGGAACTGAGCAAAAAAGAGGGGTCAGATTGTACTCTTCAAGGGGGATATTAATGGAGATTTAGGGTGAGAAAAAAAAACTATATATATATATATATATATATCTTCATAACAGTGATGTCTCCAGGAGACCAGCAATAACAAAATACTTTGGGTATCTATAAATAAGACAAATTACTTTCTTACAATACTAGAGGCCAGAAAGTCCAAGATCAAGATGCTGGCAGATTTGGTGTCTGGTGAGGGCTTATTCCTCATACATGCTGCTTTCTTGTGACATCCTCACCTGGCAAAGGGGGCAAGAAAGATGGAAGTGCAAACTCTCACCCTCCAGCCCTTTCATAGGACACTAATCCCATCCCCCATCCGTAATTTTGGAAATATCAGAGATTAATCTCCTCGTAAAGGTCCCATAATCTTAATACTATCACAGGTTAATCTAATACTTAATCTCTTCATAAAGAGAGCTTACTCTTCTTGTAAAGGTCTCATATCTTAATACTATCACAGGTTAATCTAATACATCTTAATACTATCACACTGACCATTAAGTTTCAACATATGGATTTGGAAGGGACACATTCAGACCATCGCAGAGCCAATCTCTTGCCTTCCCAATTGAACACCAATTATCCAGTGTCTCAGTTACTTAAGATAGAAAGCTTTGTAGTCTATGATTTTTAAAACATAAAATGCTACTTGAGTAGCCTTATCTTGAGAGAGGTAGAAGGAGGAAAATGAGAGGGATTTGGTATCCTGCTCTTTCATCAGAGGAGATAAAAGTTTTAGCGTCTCATTCTTTGACTAATAAGACCACGGAGTTTCAGGTTTTAGGGCTCTTGTGCAGGCGAAGTCACCTCTAAACCAAATAGTAGGATGTAGGTCAAGTGCCACTGAAAAGAACCCTAAGCCAACTACAGGAGCTGAATCATAGAAATGACTTTTCTGCCCCATTAATCTTTAAGAGTTCCTTCCCAGCTGAACACAGTGGCTCAAGCCTGTAATCACAGTACTTAGGAGGCTAAGACAGGAGAATCGCAGGTTCAAGGCCAGCCTCAGCAACTTAGCAAGATACTCAGCAACTTAGCGAGACCCTGTTTCAAAATTTAAAAAAATAAATCAAAAGGGTTGGGTGTATAGCTCAGAGGTAGAATGCACCTGGGTTCAATCCCCACCACCAAAAAAAAATAAGAAAAATAAAGTGTTCCTTCCCATAGGTCTTTGCATTATGTTTTTATTTTCTTTTGCCCAAGTAGAATCTCTTATCATGGATGTTGAGATTTCTTTCCATCAAAACTGAAAGAAAAGAACTTATTCGGGGGTGGTAGATGAGAGGAAAACTGCACATTTAATTTAAATGCTTCAAAGGACCTTTTTTGCTTTTTAAAAACTTGACTTTTTAACTTGTAGTTCTGAGTTATAAACAGGTACATCACATCCAACAGGAGAGGAACTATGAGATACTCAAGTTAATGGCCTCGCAAAAAAAAAAGTAGGTTGTAGAGAAATCTGACAGAAATAGTGTCTGAAAGCAGGAACTGTGACATAATGCCCAATTTTCAAATAATATCACAATCACTTCAAAGCATGGCAAGGAAAGGGAGACTGTTGAGCAAGATGCGCCTCTCTTTGGGGGTTGCCAATAGGTAGGATGTTGGAGGCTAAAATTTTACAGGAACAGGTCACCGCCCCAGGTGCTCTGCACAGCTTCGCATATGCTACCAGTTCCTGTCCTTTGAGAAATGCGGTGGACTACTCATGTCAGCAGGTTATGGTCAGTGCTCCAGGGTAAATTTCTTAATAATTGAGACCCCTGCCAGCCCTCACACTGGATCACCCAACTAATAAAAGGGCGGCTTAACCAAAGGTTGGAAGGAAAAACATGGTCTGCTTACTGCCTTCCAAATAGCTGAAATGAGTCTTCCAGAGGCATGAGACCATCTCTAGCCCAGATAATATCAATACCTGAGGTGAGGACAATGGCTCTACTTAGGCCTAAATGTATATTTCTATATAGAGATGGCAGATACTACTCCTCTATCATGCAGCCATGAATGTAATGTGTTGTATAGGGTAACTATCCTTCAGGGGAAAAAAATTCTAATTGGCAGTGTGTCATTGTTACAATTAAGAGTCTCTTTAACTAGAACAGAGTTTATTCCTGTAGAAACAGAAAAGGAAAAGGTAGCTAGGAGTTCTTCCCAGAAGTGGCTGCAGGCTTGGACTTGCCTTTCCCTCTCTCTGTCTGACAGTCACTGGAAGCCTGAAAGCCCTTTGACACTCCTGCAGTAATGACAGACCCTCCCTGAAGACTCATAGCAGCAAACAAACGCATTGTTCTCCTTGTCAACCACTACTGAAAGATGATCCACAGCCAGCTGCAATCGGCCTCATTTGTTAGTGTTAGCAAGTGTAAGGCTGGAAGCTCATTACCCTGAGAAAAGCGAGAGCCCAGAACAGGTTGCAGAATCAGGGACCTGTCAACAGGCTCAGAGGGAAGGAACGTGTCACCCTCAACTGGTGACTGAGGCCTCCTATCCATCCCTATGTTCCTGCCCCACCCCACCTGGAACAGCCCATCTGTACAAAGTGGGATCACAGAGATGTCAGCTGGCTGGTTCAGTTTTCTTTCCAACACTGCATACTACTTCTCTGTAGAGTCAGAGAACCCAATGACCAGATCCTTTAGGAGTTCTTGTAACATGAATCCTTTTCCTGCAAAAGTGGCCACTCTGCCATCCTAGTCCCATTAAATCAAGGCATTGCACATACAATTGCATTTGCAATGTGTAGTAGTCAATGAAACCTTTATGTGTGGGTCTATCTTTATTAATTGATGAACTTCTTCCTTAAAGGTAGGGGCTTTGGGGGCAGGGGTGGGTAGCAGGGGGAAAGGCTTTCGCTTGAGTTCAAAGCTGGCTCCACCTTATGGTTAAGTTGGTTCCCCTTCCCCTTCCCCCTCCCCTTCACCTTTCCCCTCACTCCTGCAGCTGGGACAGGAGACCCCGGAGCTTGGGGGGGAGGTAGAAGTGGAGACATGGCAAATTTCAAATCTCACGGGAAGACCTGCTTTGTTCTGCCTCATCTCACAAGAAGACGCCCCACTGACCCCCGACCCCAGACCCTGCTATAAAGATGCCCTCCCTTCCTCTCCTGGCGCGACTCTGCTGACTGAGACCCCTACCGGTCAGCTGACCTCGCCCGGGAGCGCAATAAAGGAGTTTCTGCATTCTGTCTGCTAAGCTCTCATCTCTCACGCAACTCATACTCGCTTCGTCTGTTACATTAAGGTCAACTCTTAAGTCCCCAGCTCAACTTCCCACCTACCAATGAAGGAAAGAAGAGGGTGTTATGGGCTGAATTCTGTCCTTAATTTAAAATTCATGTTTTTAAACCCTAACTCCCAGTATTTCCGAATGTAACTGTATTTGGAGATAGGGGGTTTAAAGAGTTCTTAAGGTTAAATGAGGTCACTAGAGTCGGGCTTAATCTTTTTTTGTGTGTGTGGTACTGGGGACTGAACCCAGGGGCATTCTACCTCTGAGCTACACCCCCAGCCCTATTTTTTATTCTTTATTGTGAAACAGGGTCTCACTAAGTTGCGGAGGGCCTCACTAAGTAGCTGAGGCTAGCCGCAAACCCAGATCCTCTTGTCTCAGCCTCCCAAGTACTGGGATTATAAGTGTGCACCACCATGCCTGGCTGGGCTTAATTTTATATAACTAGGGCACTTGTAAGAAAAGGAGATTAAGACCCAGATAAGCATAGAGAAAAGGCCATGGGAAGATACAGGGAGAAGATGCCAAGGAGAGGGGCCTCAGGAGAAACCAGGCCTGCAGACTCCTTGCTCTTGGACTTCCAGCCTCCAAAACTGTAAGAAAATGAAGTTCTGTTGTTTAACCCTCCCAGGCTATGGGATTTTGCTATGGCAGCTCTAGCCAACTAAGACAAGGAGTTCTGACTACAGCGCTTTCAGCCCTTACAATCTCATCTCTTGGTTTATAACTGTGAAGAATATCCACCCTTTAGAGATGGTGCTGGAAGGGAGGGACCCTCTAGGGAGAATGCACATACAGGCAGAAATTTGCAAACCATTCAGGGTCTTCTGGAAGACCCACCATGGTTCCTAATGTCCTCACGCCTCTGGAAGCTTGTTGATGATATAGGAAGAGAAATAGAATGTGAGGCTTAGGTAAGGAGACTTTTCTGAGGAGGTAGGCCCTACACAGCTGGTCAGGAGAAACAGAAAATCTGGGGAAAACATATATAACTCTCATTTCAAGTCCAAACACTTCTGTCCTCTGCTTTAGAGAACAGAAAAAAAAAGATGCTTCAATTTTTTTCTTTTTTACTCTCTTTACAGACATCAGAAGGCCCCCTTGGGGCATTTTCTCTCCTTTAGCAGCTCTGCTTTAAAACACAAATAAATGATCAGCACTTGATGTGCTATGATATTCAGGGACATTTTTCTTTTCCCCCCAGATCTAAAGACTGAAAGTGTTTGGCCTTCTCACTCTATTTAGAGGAAAACAGTATGTGATGGACAAGGGGATGGGAGGACTCGGGTTCTCATTCTAAAAACACTTGGCTTTTCAGTCATGACACTTTCATGAAGAACTGCAGACTCAGACTGTAGCTAGAAAATTCTAAGTAAATCTTGACATGTCTTCCCTTATTCCACCCTGGTCACCCACCCATGATCTAAAACTTAGCATCGCCATCAGTACTGGATATTTCAGGCTTTAATTTCCTCTTTATATTATCTCCTCCTTCCATCTCCTTCTCCCCTATCTCCCCATTATGTAAATTCAGCAGGTTGAAAAGATCTCCATGTTCCTTCCCACAAAAAAAAGAAAATTCTATGATTTTATGATTCTCTGAATCCCAGTGCTGTGGCAGCTCTAATTTCAGGCTTGTCTTTAATTCTTCGCTTTGCTTCACAGAGCAGGAGAATAGCTTATGTTGCAAAATGCATCCCAGAGAGTCGCACCCCAGAGGCCTGGAACAGGGCAAATGCAGGCGCAGCTAATGCAGAGCACAGCAGCCTGGCCTGTGAAGGAGGGCCAGCCTTGTTGATTGATCGCAAAAAGCTTTGCCTGGCAATTTGGCTCTGCTGGCGATTACAAGGGGCAGGGTGGGTGTAAAGTGATGGTGGAAATCTCCGTCGAGAGAGCTCATCCAGGGTCTTCTCCCTAATTTGCTCTGTTGATTTGGCTCTGTTGGACTACTGAGAGAGATGGCAGAGAGCCAGAGAAGCTTTGAAGGGAATAAGTCAGCTTCCTTACCTACCCAGTTGTGGAAGATTAGCCACAGTGACATCAATGTCTTGGGCACATTGGTTTTTATTTGTTTGTTTGTTTTTTTAACAATACCAGTGGGGAAGTTCCTTGACATGAAATGGAAGGTAATTGACTCACCCTTTCACTTCTGTAACAAATATTCTCTGACAACCCTATTGAGGAGCTAGGAACACTAGGCAGGCAGTTTAGGGCAGGGGACCTAGGAACAGAAAGGGTTAAAAGAAATCGTCTATGAAAGGAACCACAACAGGAAAGGTTAATAAGATACAGATACAGGGGTAAAAATCACTAGGCAAGGAAACTTCAGCCCCTTCTGGAGAAAGATGGAGGAAGCAAGCAAATGGCAGCAAGAGACCAATTAAAAGAGCCCACCGACCAGCAAGTTAGAGATGCAAATTAGAATTGAAACTGGGTCACAAACATTGGGTCCCCAAGACCCAATTCCAACCAATCACACAAGAGGAGACGGAGAACCACAAGAACGGATAAAAGCTCACCTCCTGAGAATTCCAGTGGTTACTCTCTTTCTTGGACATCTCCCCCTGTGTGTGTGTGGGGGGGGACTTTTCTGTCTTTTATGTTTCCTTGGCTTAAAATAAACTTTCATACCCCTATACCCACCCTTTCATTCTTTACTTTTGCGGACCAAGAACCCACTAAAAGAAGAAACCTGCATCATTTTGGCACCCAAGATGGGACGAGGGAAGGGACCTGGTAAAGGAAAGACTTGGGTTACATTATGAGACAGAACTTGGGATAAGTAATCATAATTGAAAGAATTTCCATATGAATTAATTGGGATAAAATGGGCAAATGTGATTTAGAAGTGCTCATACCCTAATCCAATGGGACAGGGATGCGACAGCAGAAACCCTGGCTATCGACAGAAGAACAGGTCAAGATCTGGTCCCACTATTTGGGAGGTTGAGATAGAAGGATCACAGGTTCAACTCCAGCCTCAACAACTTAGTGAAGCTCTCAGCAACTTGGCAAGACACTGTTTCAAAATTAAAAAATAAAAATGGCTGAGGGTGTAGCTTAGAGGTAGAACACCCCTGGGTTCAATCCCCAGTACAAACTAAAGAAAGAAAGAAAGGGAGAGATAGCTCTGGCTCTGTACTTAGCACTTCGATCTTGTAACCAGCCCTCTTTGTCATACTTCCCCTAACTTTAAAGCAGGTGAGAAGTTATTATTGTAGTAGCACTTTTATGGGGAATCAGGGGTGGTGTAAGTACTATGAATAATTGTAAGAGGAAGAATTTCCTTTCAAAAGGAAAATGAATTGCACTCTCCTGAATCTTCGGCTTTATTCCTGACTCTGATGAATGTTCTCCTTGAAGACCTCTCTCCATGGAGTTGGCTGGGTCAAAAGTGTTCCGGTAGCTGGGCGTGGTGGCACACGCTTGTAATTCCAGTACTTTGGGAGGCGGAGACCGGAGGATCCGGGTTCGCGGCCAGCCTCAGCTCTCTCTCTCTCTCTCCCTGTCTCTCCCTGTCTCTCTCTCTCTCTCTCTCTCTCTCTCTCTCTCTCTCTTTCTCTCTCTCTCCTTAGTGAGGCCCTCCACAACTTCGTGAGACCCGGTTTCAAAAAATAAAGTATAAAAAATAGGGCCGGGGGCATAGCACAGAGGTAGAATGCCCCTGTGTTCAATCCCCGGTACCGCAAAAAAAAAAAAAAAAGTGTTCCGGTCACTGTAGCAGAAGACATTTTCAAATTTCCCATACCAAACCCTATTGCCACCTTTAAAGGCATCCATATGAGGAATCATTCACCCTGAGCCACCAAGGACAGACTTACCTTTTTAATTTTTTTATGTCTCTAGGGAGGACCCAAGAGGTAGTAAGACAAACTGGTCAGACTTTTGTGAGGTTACACAGAAATAATTGCAATTATAGCAGAGGTGT
This sequence comes from Glis glis, assembly GCA_004027185.1. Classification (NCBI taxonomy): domain Eukaryota; kingdom Metazoa; phylum Chordata; class Mammalia; order Rodentia; family Gliridae; genus Glis; species Glis glis. The sequence goes on from PVJS01022588.1 coordinate 11,275, forward strand.
TAATACAATATTTATAACTACTAGGGACATATGTAAATCCATGTTGTAGGTCACAGTGGATATCTGTGGGTGACAGAATTATGGCATTTTTCTTTACTTTCCAATTTTTTCTTTTCTTTCGTTCTTTGTTTTGTTTTGTTTTGAATAATTGTTTGTGGTACTGAGGATTGAACCCAGGGGCTTTCTACCTCAAAGCTACCCTAAGAATAAATAAAACCACTAAAAAGAAAAAGGCATGAGTTGCCTGGAAAGTGCCCCCCTTTTTATTTTTTTTAAAAAAACAGTGTCTCATTAAGTTGCTGACGGTCTTGCTAAGTTGCTAAGGCTGGCCTAGAACCTGTGGTCTCCTATCTCAGTTTCCCAGGTACTGGGATTACAGGCCTGTGCCACCATGCCCAGCTTAATTTTCTTTACTTTCTATGTTTTCAGTGAGCCTTTTATTGTTGTTGTTTGATTGTTTTTGCTTTGGAAGAGGCCTACAATGATGTAAGGGCAAAGCGTTCTTATCTTCCCCATTTAAAAAAATTAAGAAGACCCAAGAAGAAGCATGCACACACATACATACATACATACATACACACACACACATGCCCACACCAACAAATTTAAGGACATACATCTGAGGGAGAAAGCTTTCTTCCTACACCTAATTTCTCAACCTTCTCTGCAAGCAGGAGAAAGTGAAAAGCCCCACTCTCCAGGTGGCTCATGCCTTTTTCTTTTTATTCCACACTTTTGCAGTGATTTTACTTATCCTCTGGGTTAAGGAAAGAGGGACAAGTAGGGAGAGGATAAAGTTCACAATGCCCGGGCCTGCTTCAAGTGGAAAGGAGTGACCATGTGTGCAATTCTTCCAGAAAGCCGGCCCTGTTCCCTGCCTCCTGGCAGACATCAGTGATTTATTGCTCCCAATGTCTCTCAGTTTGTAATAAAGTTTTCAGCAGCTCTTTTTAGCTGCTGTAACCTCTGCCCCACCACACACACACACACACACACACACACACACACTCACTCACTCACTCACACACACTCACTTTGACTTCACTTTGTTCTTTTTTCACATAATGTCAACTCATGAAGCTTTCATCAAGTCAACCAGGTGGAAAAATCCCCTTGCTGAAAGATGCATCCATCCAGGTCGGTGGTAGAAGAGAGCCCTTGGGCAGGAGACAGGCACAGCAGACAGGGTGGGAAAGAGAAGAAAGTGCAGCAGCACTGCTGCTGGGAGAACAGTCGTGCTCTGCAGGAGGAGGTGAGAGCCAGCACCTCAGGGCGCACCCCTCGATGAAAGGTCCCCTCTCCTCCACACTCCCTGGCTGCCAGCATCCACAGAAGCTGACAGATCTGTCATCACAGGAACAAACGTGGGGTGGAATTCATATTCATAATATACATATTCAAAGAAGTAGAGCTTTGTGCCTAATACCCAGCGATGATGATCAGAACGCTGAGCCAAGGCAGGCAATCCTCCCTCGTGTCCCGCGTCAGCCTCTTGCCAGCTGGTTGCTTTCTCCTGTGTCCCACTCACCCCTCATTTCTGTCTCCAGCTCTGCTACATCCTGCCACGGTCCCCTCTCCAGTCAGCCCTCAGCCTTCTCAGCACAGTCAATACTAGCAACTACATACCATAGAGCCACATGGGAGGGGAAAGGGTTGGTAGAAGAATGTGTTTGGAGAAGGAAAAGCCAGTGGAATCAAGACTACAAAGAATGGTACAGTAGGAAGGTTTGTGATGTCCTTTATTTCTCAAGCACTAATGTCAACACTTGCAATTTTTTTGAGATTAATGATATTTATTTATTTATTTATTTTATTGGTGCATTGTAATCATATATCTTGATGGGTTTCAGGGTGGCAGAAGTATACATGCACACATAGGTCAATTAACCCTAAGATTTGTGGAAAGGTGACGTGTGGCCAGGGCTAGGATTACTTGGGTTTTCTCACAAGAGGTTAATCTGGCAGATACTCCCTAAATGCCTGAAAGCCTGGTGAAAGCCCATGATAATAGAGGGCTCCTAGTGCGCCTGTGAAGCACCTGGACATTAACTTCACCCTTGCAGAGACTGCACGGAGATAACTCCAGTCTCTGAATTCTGGAGTTTTTATTGCTCTACTCAAGATACATGATAAGAGCATTGACTATTTACTGTTACATAGCAAATTAACTTTGCCTGAGACCCATACTGTAGACAAGAGAGTGAGAAGATGCAAAGTGTAAGTATGTAAATACCGAGACATGCAGCCTGTTTAAGGTGCTAAGAAACTTTGTGTTCTCTCTCCACTTTCTAGTACAACAATGGGATTTCCAAAAATTAATGTATTAATATAGCCCAGCAATGTTACTGCTTTTATCAGTATTTTCTCCTTCCCTTTGATTTCAGCAGTTCAAATACAATGTGTGACCATTTTGTTTGCTTTGTTTTAGTATATATCCCCTTTGGAGGTCACTGAACTTCCTTATCTATACATTTATATATTATACCAAATTTGGCAATATTTTACTATTATTTCTTCAATTTTTTTCCTGCATCAATCTCTCTCCTCTCCTTTCTGCATTTCAGTTGTTTTTGTTTGTTTGTTTGGTTGGTTGGTTGTTTGGTTGTTAATGTTTTTGTTTTGTTTTTTGATACTAGGGATTGAACCCAGGGGCATTCTACTTCTGAGCCGCATCCCCAACCCTATTTTTCTTTTTATTTTGAAACAGGATCTCTCTACGTTGCTGAGGGTCTCACTAAATTGCTAAGGCTGGCCTCAAATTTGCAATCCACCTGTCTTAGCCTACCAAACACTGTGATTACAGTCATGCACCACCACGCCCGGCCAGGCCCTTCAGTTTTGTTAGACCTCTTGATATTGGTTCACACATCACTCCAGTTCAATTTCAGTTTTTAACTCTTTCTTCAGACTGGATACTTCCTATTGCTCTACCCTCAAATTTGCTGACACTTCTATTATCTCCAATGTGTTGTTCAGCCTCTGCAGTGAAATGTTTTAATATTTTTTATTTTTGAGTAATTTTAGATTTACAGAAGAGTTGCGATTTACAGAAAGTAGAGATTTCCCTTCTGTGCTATCAGCCTTGCCCAATGTTCTTCATCATTAACATCATTCATTACCATCATGCGTTTGTGAAAATGAAGAGAGGGGTGTAGCTCAGTCATAGAGCTCTTGCCTACCATGTCAGAAGTCCTGGGTTAGATCCCCAGCACTGCAAAAAAGAAAACAAAAAAATAATAAAGTGGTATTGGTACATTATATTAACTGAACTCTAGACTTTATTTGGATGGTGACAGTTTTTCCATTGCCATTCTCTTTCTGTTCCAGATCCAGTCTACAGAACTACATGACATTTGGTCTTCATGTCTCCTTAGTATCTCTGGTCTGTGATAGTTTCTCAGTTGTTCTTTGTTCTTCATGACCTCCACAATTTTGAGGGGTAATGGGCTGGTATAAAATGCCCCAATCTGGTTTCATCTGTTGTCTTTCTCTGTTTAGAACAGACACCATGTGAGTTTTTGGAAAAACTACCTCAGAGACAAGATGAGCTTCTCCTCAATCATGCTGGGGTACACAGCAGCTCCACAGCATCATTGGGGTCCTACCCTTCATCCTGGTGAATGTTGCATTGGCCAGGTTTCTCTACTGGAAATTACTTCTTTTCTCTTTGTTAGTCTGTTCTTTGAAAGTGAGTCATTAAAACTAGCTCATCCTTGGGAGTGTGGGGAGAATAAAGCTCCATCTCTTGAAATTCAAACATTTAATAGCTTGAGTTTCTCCTATAAGTGTGATTTGCCTCTTGTCCCTGTGCATTTGTTAATGAAATCTTTCATTTATGTCAAAATGGACCCATTGATATTTATTTTAAATTTTAGTTTATAATTCAATTCTACTTTATTTTGTTGCTTAAAATTTTCCTGCTCTGGCCACTAGGAGCTCTTTCAGTTGACGCCTGAATTCTTTGAGTGTCTTCATCCTGTTGATGTGTGTGTGTGTGTGTGTGTGTGTGTGTGTGTGTGTGTGTGTTTACTTCCTTGCTTTCTGGTACGACAAGAAACTCCAGACTCATCTTTCATTTTCTTTACTTTAGCTCTAGAATTAGACATTTATCCAAAGAGCTCTGAATTGAATCATCCAACCAACTTCCCTCTCTCCCTCTTTCTCCCCTTCCTTCCTTCCTTCCTTCCTTCCTTCCTTCCTTCCTTCCTTCCTTCCTCTCTTCCTCCTTTCTTTCTTTTCTTTCTTTCTTTTTCTTTCTTTATTTCTTTCTCTTTCTTTCTTTCTTTCTTTCTTTCTGTCTGTCTTTCTTTCTTTCTTTTTCTTCTCTTTCTTTCTTTCTTTCTTTCTTTCTTTCTTTCTTTCTTTCTTTCTTCTTTCTTCCTACTTAGAAACCAAGATCTAGGTGCTATATGTGCTTACTACTATTTAATTATTTTCAAAATTTCAGAAATTTATTTTTAAGTTTACAATCCCCCCTGCTAGCACTCTCACTTCTGGCCTCTGTGATGTAAAGAGAACAGCCCATGTGCTCCCCCCCCCCCAGCCATGCCCTGAGATCATGGTTCCCAGCCTCACATAGACTGAACCTGAAACCATAAGAAAATAAATCTTCTTTACTCTAAGTTAAATCAGATATTTAGATTATGACTGCAAGATTGCTGACAGATACAAGGGGGTAAAAGTTGAGCTACCTTTAAGGAAGAGGAACGACTTAAATACAGGAATAAGGAATAGAAAAAAGTATCTAGGAGGGGAATTAAAGCATGAACCAAAAGCACAATTTGATTAGAGACAATTAGGCTAAAACATAGTTCAAGGGGGGGGGAGAAATAATGAGATTTAATGTTGAAACAGATGATAGAAGACCAGGACTCCAAGCAAAATTATCTGAATTCCATTCTCTTATGAGGGATTGAACTAAGACTCATTACATACAGATTATGTGTGTGGTGAGCTCAGGACAGGATATAATAGAAGTAACCTGTGATTCTACTTTTGGCTGTATTCTGATGGAAAAACCATAAATTATGAAGAGCAGCCTATGCCCCTTTATTGAGGTTGTTTGGGTTCTCTATCTGAAGTGAGTAGACTTTCTTTTTTACTGTGTTTTTATACTATTATTGATGCATTATAATTATACATCATACGGAGGTATAGAGTGATAGCAATATACATGTATGCAACACTTGGTGCATTTCCCTCCAGATCCCACCGTCCTCCCTCCCCTTCACCATACATGTCATTAAGATTGGTATTGGTAATTTCATATACGTACATAGCATTATTTAAACTGTTACCTTCTTTACATCTCCATCCCCCCGCCTGCCTCCCCTAAACCCCCTCCATCACTTCATTGGAGTCTCTGCTCCTCTATTTGAGGTCTCTTTTGTTTTCCAATTTCTCTCTAGCTTCCACATATGAGAGAAAACATACAACTATTTGCTTTCTGAGACTGGCTAATCTCACTTAGTATAATATTCTCAAATTCCATCCATTTTGCTGCAAATGACATAATTTTGTACTTTCTAAATGTCAAGTATCTATGGAAGAGGAAGGTTTAAGAAAGGAGTCTGTAACCATCCTGAAACTACCTAAGAAGAATTTTTACCTTTTCCAGACTCACTCTCTTAAGTGTCTACTTCTATTGGGTGAAGGAGAAGACAGATAATCCCTACTACAAAGTACATGTTGGAAATGAGGCAAGGTGATACTTTGGACTGTAAGCTCCATGAGATCAAATATTCACCCATCCATGTGGTCAATACCCAAGAGCTTATGGTGTCTGACAACTAGTGGACACTGGACAAACCTGGACCTATGAATGGTGATGAATTAGCCTGTTCTTATGAGCTAATAGCACACTTTCATGACTATCCCACCACCTTTCTTTCTTGGGAGGATAGAGTCATTTAAAAGTATTTCAGCCTATGAATTTATTTTTTAAATATTTTTGTGGTACTGGGGATTGAACTCCAAGGAATTCTACCTCTGAGCTACACCCTCAGTCCTGTTTTATTTTTTATTTTGAAACAGGGTCTCACTAGGTTGCAGAGGGCCTCACGGGGTTGTTGAGGCTAGCCACGAACCTGCTATCCTCCTGCCTTAGCCTCCCAAGTACTGGGATTACAGGCATGCAGCACTGCACTTGGCTCAGGCAATGAATTTAAACTTAAAATTTTAATTAAAAGTGAGCCATAAATTGGGTGGGTAGGGTGATTTATAATCCCAGTACTTGGAAGACTGAGACAGGATCACAGGTTTGAGGCCAACCTCAGCAACTTAGCAAGGCCCTGTTTCAAAACAAAACTAAAAAGGACTTAGGATGTGGCCTGGAGATAGAATGCCCCTGGATTCAATCTCCAGGACAAAAAAAGTGAGCAATAGTGGTAGTCATAAAAATTAGTGAAAAGTCCTCAAGGAAAAGATAAATCTCCAGAGTCACAAATTTAAATTTCAAGTAGAACTTCACATTGAATGTTATTCTATGTGGTTAAGCCTAGAGTCTCTGGGTTTGTTTACATTAAGGAAGCCAGAAAAAATCCCCAATGGGTAACTCATAATATTTCTTCATTTTATAATTACACCATACCTTTAAAGGTGGTACCATCATTTCCATATTACATAAGAGGGGAAGGAGGCCCAAGGAAGTCAAATGCTTTGCCCAAACTCACACAGCTAGTAGGTTAAAAAGCCAGCATTGAAAATCCGATTCCTCTCAACTTGACCAACCATTGGTACAAAAGACCTGCACTCACATGTGGATTGAGTTGTCGTGTTAATGATGAAGTCTAGAGAGTGGTGAGAATTGATCAATGATGTAGCTCCATAGTGAGGCCCCTGTGGGGTTAAAAAGGAGCAGCATCAAAAAGACACCACCCACAGTAAACTATCAAAGAGTAGAATCTGGCTGAACAATGAAATCTGGACTAACTTTTTTCAACCGTCTCAGTTACCAGCACTTACCATTGGCAAAACTAAGGTTGTAAAGAGATCTTCAAAAGTCATAAGAAAATTACTATATCCTTCCTCATGGAAATTGTACATTTTCTATTACTCCTTTCTTTATACTCATCCCTCAGTTTCCCAAGTTAAGTCTAAAGTTCAGTCCAGAAAAATCACTGAAGACCCAGAATTCATCTGCACTTGATTTATTTCATTAAAATAGATCTTCAAGAGAAGAGGCTCTTAGTTTTAGACTTTGCTCTTAGTTCTCTCTCATTTAATTAACTATTCAGCAAAATGTATTGAAGACTTGCTACATCTCAAGCACTTTTAATAGGTATATAGGATGTAGATATTAAAAAGACACAGTTCTTACCCTCAAAGAACTCATAGTACAACTACACTACCTATGGAAAGTGGCTCTGCTGTCCTCAACCTCTAGTTGCTCATCTATAAAACAGACAGAACTATCCTCATCCCTTTTTCAGCATATAAATATTCCCCTAGGTGTCAATGCAGCCTGCGCTGCATTGCAGTATGAAAAGTCACCTATGAGAACATTATTTTTACCTTTTATACACTGCTTCATTTAACAGTCAATAAGCTAAATCTAAACTATGTGGATAGATTAGGCAATTTTGTACCAAATGCTCTGAATTCCTATGAGACCACTAACAGAGTGATATGAAATAGACTTCTCTTCTTAAGAAGAAGCTAAATCCTCAAAGATTTGATATGTGAAAGTACAAGAAGGTGTGTTGTTTTGCAGATCCACTAAGGATTACATTATTTAGGATTATGTTTGTAAGTAACAGAGACCTAGAAAAGAGTAATTCAAATAAAGTAGAAGTTGATTTCTCTCCCATGCAAGAGAAACCAGAAGTAGATAAGTCCAAGACTTAGATGGTTGTTCTGACATTGTCAGAATGGAATCCAGCTCCTTCCTGCTCCCAGCTGCACCAAACCAAGGGCATCGTCTTTGCTATCTGATCCAACGTCAATACCATAATTGCAACCATCACACCCATTTATAAGTATCGGGATAGACAAAGTTAGGAAAACATGACCAATCCACTTGCATCTTTGGTCAAATCTGAGACAGCCACAATTAGCTGCAAGAGAGGCTGAGAAATTTAGTCTTTAGTTAGGGAATGATGTGCCTAGTTAAAAATCCAGTCACCTTTGAGAGAGAAATTGGAATAAATATTTTTAAGGCAATTACCACCTTTACCACAGGGAGCATCAGAAAGATATTTATAAATATTCATTGACAATTTCTGCAGGCCTGCTTTCTTTTCAGAGAGGTACCACCTGCTCCAGACTGGAAGAACCCTCCTTCCTAGCCAGCAGCTTTCAAACTTTAGCATGCATCAGAACCACCTGCAGAACTTGTGGAAACAAGATTGCTGAGCCCTAGCCACAGAGTTTCTTGTTCAGTAGGTCTGAGGCCAGGCATTTTGATAAATTCCCAGGTGATGGTGACTCTGCTGATCTGGAAACCACACCTGATAATTGTTCCTAGAAAATGGAACAAAAGGAAAAGGATGAAAGCAAGAGATGGTGGGTACTATTGATGAAGTGGGCAGAAGAGTATTATTAACAGAAATAATACTAGCATCAAGCTGTAAGAATGGGAACACTGTAAGTCAGGGCCACTGATCCACCTACTAAGCCTCAGAAGCAGTCTCCTAGTGTTCCAGAACATTCCAATGCTGAACATAACCCAGATGCTATTGCTTAAGAGATCCTGGGTGTGGCTGTGACCTGACCTGCTTGACATGCCTTTTCGAAATCAAAAAGCTTACACTTTTTTGCTACAAATGGCTTAAATATGACTTCTTCCTTACTTCTGACATATCCTCTGATATGTCTCTCTCTCCCTCTCTCCTCTTCTTGCTGCCATTCCTTGAGCTCTGTACACACTAGTCTCACATGGACTGAACCTCTAAATCTCTGAAAACTGTAAGTAAATATTCCTTCCTTTAAGTTTCAAGGTCAGTTGTTTTGGATTATAGCAGTGAGAATGTTGACCGAGGTATAGACCATGTATCTCATTATGAAGGGTTTGCCCCCTGAAACTGATGGCTGATGGCCTTCCTAGCATATTCAGCTCAGGTTTCCCTGGAAGGTAGAATGCTGACACAGAAAGAGCCATGACCAGCTTCTTCTCTCTCACAGTCTCATGAGGAGCCCCTGCTCTCCTTGCCATCTCTCCAGAGGCCCCTAATCATGACAACTTCCACTTATGAGGCTGACCGTGATGATAAGTGAGCAACTTCTCATTGCCGCCTCCAGCCAGCATGTGCATGCAGCACACCCAGATCATTCAGCACAACACCCCCATCTGGGTAATTCCAGATCATTGTAGGGTTGACACTGAGCCTGCGCTTTCCCACATGCATACATTGCCAATGAGACCTGGAGATTCTCTGCTAGCTGCCCCGTAGGAAGCTCCAGGTCTTATCTCCATCTGTGAACACCAGCAGCCACAGATGATAGTCAAGTTCTCTTTGGCTCCTCCCTCATATGAAAAAAAGATAGCACTCAAAACCCTGGGCCTATGACTTTTGGAAGAGTGCCAGACCCTAATGCAGGCCTTTGGCAGGGATAGACAGAGATAAAAGGGGCAGAATATAATTTCCTAAAGATTTTCTGTCCTAAAGGAATAGCAGGTACTTGAACTTTACCAAACAGACCCCCAAGATGGCAGCAATTGCAAAGATTGGTCCTGACCTAATAGGTTAGGGAGTACTCAAAGTGAACTTGGCTCACACTGCTATATGTGTGTGTGTGGGGGGGATTGCAGATAGAGTATAGAATTAGATTTGCCTGCCTAAATATCTCTAATTATTGTTACCTTCCTCAGGATGGCACCACATCGAAGACCCTGTGGAAATGATTTACTGAGCGATTCAGAAGAGTGGGCGACTCTGGAAAATATTCATGCTCTGACAAACTTCCTTCTTCCTTCTTCTTCCCTGTTATTTTATTTTGGCATTAGAAACCTAAATCTCAGCCAGCAAGCACAAACAAATGAGGATTTAAAGTCACCCATACCTCAGGTGCCAGGCTGTCTATGGAAAATGAAATTGATCTGTTTTAAAGACTTGATTGGGCTTAGGAAGATGGCTCTCAGAGCTCATTCATCTGCCCTAATCAGTTTCATTTTTTTTCACTCTCATTTAACTTTTCTTGCCACAGGGATAAAATGAGTGCAGACAATGAAAAGGAAAGGGAGTGATGAAGGGATAGAAGGAATTAGAGGGCTGCAAAGTGAATAGGTAATTTGATTCACTGTTTACACTGCTGGCAAAGATATTTAAATGGTTGACCTACTGGTGACCTTTAAAATTGAGGTTTTAGAGAAATTTTTAAAACCAAATAAACTTTGAAGCAATAAAAGCTATTTTGTAGACTCTAAACTAATCCAGGTGGTCAGACTAAGAAGGGTTTGGGTAGGGGTCATTATTGGCAAGGGAACTGAAAAGACAGTTTTTGTTTTCCTGTTTTAAAGGCAGTTATTATAAACTTAAAAATCATGGCAACCTGTTATATGCAAAATAATATACTGAACAATGAAAATATAGTCAGAGGCAGATAGAGTATAGAGCACATAAAGTATAAAGCACAAATTTTTGTATGTCAGGTGACAAATGATACACATAGAAACCGGGCATGATGGCGCACTCTTGTAATCCCAGTACTTGGGAGGCTGAGACCGGAGGATCCGGGTTCGCGTCCAGCCTCAGCTACTTAGTGAGGCCTTCCACAACTTAGTGAGACCCTGTTTCAAAATAAAGAATAAAAAATAGGGCTGGGGTCGGGCGTGGTGGTGCATGCTTGTAATCCCAGTACTTTGGGAGGCGGAGACCGGAGGATCCGGGTTCGTGGCCAGCCTCAGCTCTCTCTCTCTCTCTCTCTCCCTGTCTCTCTCTCTCTCTCTCTCTCTCTCTCTCTACTTAGTGAGGCCTCTGCAACTTTGTGAGACCCAGTTTCAAAATAAAGTATAAAGAGTAGGGCTGGAGGTGTAGCGCAGAGGTAGACCACCCCTGGGTTCAATCCCCGATACCACAAAAAAAAATAGGGCTGAGGGTGTAGCCTGGAGGTAGAATGTCCCTGGGTTCAATCCCCAGTACTGCAAAAAAAAGAAAAAAAATGGTATACATAGTAATGTAAAATGTTGTAGAGAGAGGGATATTGCGGGGAATAATGGTGAAAAAGATTTCACAGAGCAGGTGAGACTCTAGCAGGGTCTTGTGTGATATAAAAAATTCAGATAGACAGAGGGGAGGTAGTTATTATTCTAGGAGAAGAAAAAAACTGAAATTAGATAAGGGGAGAGAGAGAACACTAGAGATGACTGTGTTAATAGCTGATTAGCCAATTAATGAGGTAAATCCCATTGGAAACTTTTGGGTAGGGTGGTAATGTTAAATGAAGACCTGCAAACCCTTCATAGTGAAATACGTGGTCTATGTCTCGGTCAACATTCTCACTGCTATAATCCAAAACAACTGACCTTGCAACTTAAAGGAAGGAATATTTATTTACTTACAGTTTTCAGAGATTTATAGGTTCAGTCCATGTGAGACTAGTGTGTACAGAGCTCAAGGAATGGCAGCAAGAGGAGGAGAGAGGGAGAGAGAGAGAAAGAGAGAGAGAGAGCGCACAAAGCTCTGCTCTCACATTATTGAGGCCAGAAGCAGAGAGAAAAGACAGAGGAACCATATAATTCTGAAGGCCACACCTCCAGGGACCCCTCCTTAGCAAACCATGCCCCACTTCCAACATTGCTACCTTGTTTCCATTAAGTCTAGGGGAACAGTCTAAATCCAATCCATTACAGTCTGAGATAGAAACATGCCTAATGTATTTGTTTTCACTACTAGAGAAAGAACAAACTTTTACTCCAAGTTCCTTAGCTGCTCTGACTTGAGCTCCTTCCCCACTGACTACTGAACACCTCCTTTGATTGGTCCAACCGACAAAATCTAAAGGGAGAATTAAAATAGCATGCAAATCAACGGACAGTGGAAAAATGAAGAACCAAGTTCAATTAGGTAAATAGCAAGCCTGCAAAGAGTTTCTGTCATTGAACAGTAATAAGCAAGAAAAAAATGCAATAAGCTAGTAAGTGTAAGACCTATGCAAAAATCCTGCAGTGAAAAATTCACATAAAAACAATGAAAATGAATATAAATTGTAAGTGTTTGATGAAATTCATCCTCTGGAATAGGATTTAATAAGGAAATATAAGAAAAATTTAGATGGAATCACAATTCCAAGGAAATTAAAGAAAATGGACTTTATGAAGAGAGGAAGATAATTACTAGACTGAGTTTCTTTTGTGTGTGTGTGTGTGTGTGTGTGTGTGTGTGTGTGTTCCCGGGGATTGAACCCAGGGGCATTTTACCTCCGAGCTACTCCCCCGGCCCTATTTTTTATCCTTTATTTTGAAACCAGGTCTCACTAAGTTGCAGAGGGCCTCACTAAGTAGCTGAGGCTGGCCGCGAACCCGGATCCTCCAGTCTTCGCCTCCCAAGTACTGGGATTACAAGCGTGCGCCACCACACCCAGCCTAGACTGAGTTTCTTAAAAAGAGAATGTCTAGAAATAACAATGTTTTGTTATTTTGATGGAATATTGCAGACATTTAAGTACATTAAGATCCAGCAAGATCATAATTCACAGTTTAATAATAGAATCAGGAACATGGAGATCAGGCCTGCAAAAAAAAAAAGCATCTAGACTCTTATAGAAAAATCATGAATTACCAAAAGTAGTAATATATATGGAACAGAGGTAGAAAGCAAATATATGGGTGACAAATGGGCTTTACAAAGAAAACAGAACAAATGGGAGAGAAACAGTATGAAGAGACATAATAGAAGAAAAAATTTCTAAAGTTAATGAAGATTTCAATTTAAAGACTGAAAGAATTTACCATAATTTATCAAAGTTCCCAGTAAACTCCAAGGCATATCCTATGAATTTTCTGAATTTCAAAAATAAAGAGGAAAGAAGAGTATAGGCAGCTAAGCAAAAGTAACTTACAAAGGGAAACAAACAGGGTGACCTCAAAACAAAATATTCCAGAAAGAAATGGTATTATATATACAGAGTTTTTAAGGGATATAGAACAGTGAAACAAAATTATAATATCTAGCCAAGTTTTTATTCTTGTGTGTGGAAGCATAGCATCCCCCTGAAAAACTCACTTGAAAAGAGTCTAACCAACTAAAAAATTAAAGAGGTCATGAAGAAAGAATGTTTGAGAAAGGTAATGTTGAACATTTAATCTATATAAACAGAATTGAACACAAGTTATTTTGCCAATGATATTAAAGAAAAATATTGTAAATATCTAATTCTGCCAAAACATGGTATGTAATATAGAATATAATAACTGAAACATAAATTAATGTAGCAATAATGATTTTACTAGGAAAACCATACAAGAATATAACAACAAAATTCAGACAGTGAAATCTAAATGACCTGATTTCATCAATAGAAAAAGATCAATATTATGTACTTTCTCAATTTTGCACATTAAATATTCACAAGAAGAAACAGCATACAGTCCTGAAGAAGCTGTCCCAACAAAGAATATAAACAACAAAAGATATAGGCACAAGTACAGAGTATATGGCCATAGGGAAAATATGTTAAAATAATACCAAATACATGTTTTATGAATGTAAATGTAAATTGATAATTTACCTATCTGTAGAAAAACTACTAGATTGGAACTAGAAAAAGAAAACTTCTGTCTACAAAAAAATTACCTACAAAGAAGGTATTCATTAAGATTTACCCTCAAATGATAAGCAAATATGTACCAAATAAATGAAATGTACTGTTACCCTGTGTACTTACATGACCTTACATGACCTAGCTGAATTTCTACCCAGTCCTAATTGTTTTTATCTTTTAGGACAGGATGCCTAAAGTTTTTCTTCAGGCGGGCTAGCCCAGACCAGTTGGATCTAAGATGGCTGCCAGAGTAACCACCGGCAACCTCTAATTTTATTACATAATCTCATCTCCAAGCTAAATGTCATATATACCAACCATGTTTGCAGGAAGCACCAGACCATCAAAGGAGCAAACAGGGGTGGTGCCTGAATTCCAAGAAATCTCTGCCTATTCCAGGAACAGACATGAGTACTCCTTTTTATTAGGTTATCCCCTCCTTATTTCTTTTACCCTCTATCTGTGACTTCCCCACCCTGACTGAGAAAAAAAGACCTTTTTGGGGGACTCTCTCCCCTACTAGTGGGGGGGGCAATAGTTTTCAAGTAATAAAATAATAAACTACATCAAATTAAAACAGAAAGAACCATGGTCTTAATAGCTGTCATACAACAGTGAATTCCAAACCATAGAATTACGGGGGACAAAACATCCTATTTTATGGATGAAGACTGAAGATGTAACACTCAATGAACTTATAACTGTCCTCTATTGTTTGTGTCAAATAGAATAAAGTTAAAATATATAAAATTTGTTTTAAAACGCAATGAAAGTTTTATTGAAACACACCAGGAAGAGAAAACTTCAACACTGTCCAAATTTAAATGTAAAAAGACTTCAATGTTCTAAATAGAATATACCTGTTCTGAATTGCATAATCAATAAAATTATGATGCATATTGTATCACTTCAAATTCCCATATCTGATAAACAAAAATATGCCTACTTTTTGTGTGCAAAAACTATGTTTTTTAAAATTGGAGAAAATGTAAAATGTAAAAATGTAGAAAATGAAAATTTAAATTACAAAAATTATTCAACATCTTTTTTCACTACAATTCAATGAAAGGATAAGTAAATAGCAGAACTGTAAATACATAACAAACAGAAAATTTTAAACTCTAAAACCTCAGGTCAGAGAGAATATCAAAATTATAATTAAAACATATTAATAACATAAAGCAAACCCTCACAATCAAACTTTCTAAATACAAACAAAATTGCAGTCAGAGTAAGATTCATAACCTTAGACAGTATAGTTATTAAACAAAGACTGGTATAAATCATGTTCAATTCAAAAAGAAGTAAACAAATCTAAGGAAACATATAAAATAAATTCACATGCATGAAAACAAAACTCAATGAATTAAGATTTAATAAAATCCAAAGAGTAAAACAAATAAATCCAGTAGCTTGCAAGAAATTTTAAAAATGCAAATACATAATAGTATACATGATAAAGGGGATATATTCATTTACAGATTTAATAAAAATTAGATAACTCTCACAATGTACACATGTCATTGAAATATCTATCACATGGTAC
Source organism: Glis glis (assembly GCA_004027185.1). NCBI lineage: Eukaryota > Metazoa > Chordata > Mammalia > Rodentia > Gliridae > Glis > Glis glis. The sequence continues at coordinate 26,519 of PVJS01022588.1, forward strand.
CCCATAAATATGTACAAAATTTTAATTTCCATTTCTTACAAATAGAAAACATAATACAAAAACTTAACTTGATACTATACTAATACAATTGAAAAATTGGTAAAAAGTCTTAGAAATTGGTAAAAAGTCTTAGAAAAATATAAATTATAAGAATTTGCTCAATAAATGTAAGAACATTTAAATTGATTAATAACCACTGAAGGGGAGTAATCAAGAATACTACAAAAACAAAAACAAGTTAATAACTGTCCCCCCAAAAAAACCAGAGCTCAGATGGTTCCAAACATGATTCATATGGGCTCAATAATTTTTGAATAAAATATCTAATTCTGGAAAAATTAGAATTCCTACCAATGTTTCCCTGAGGCTATAGCCTTGGGAATAGCCTGGATTCATGGCCAGCCAAATCAGAAATAAATTATAAAACCTTTATTTTTCTAGGCAGATCAAGGAGCCAGGAGAAGGTGGACAGTTAAATAAAACATCAGTTCACACCTATTAAAAGCAGTAGAGGCAGGTTCTGTGCCAAATTGGCTTGAAGAAATCGTGTGGCAGGTATGCTTTTAATGAAGATCATTTCTCCACCTTCCTGTTTCAATTTGATCTTGCTGGCAGGCTTGTGCTTCCTTGGGTGGAGGAAATCTGCTTAACTATCACCATCTCAACTGTGAACCAGGCAGAGCTGGATTCCTTCAGCACCTGGGTAGTTGGGCTTCTGACATATGCAAGAATAACAACCTTGCCTTTAGTCAGTCCTGGAGAGAGAGAATCCAGCAAGAAAAGAGGCTGGGACAGGCCATGTGACATGGATGACAGCCACTTTGCCCACTCTAAGCTAAATTAATAAAGGATAGCATCTTTGCAGATGCCTGACAGCTGGAAAGACTATCTTTGTAGACGTCTCCTTCCACCTTAGCCATGCTCCTAAGGTCTAAAGTCTCTGCTTAGCTCTAGAGCAGGCTGGAGCTATGTTCTTAGTGAGTCTCCAGGTCTCTCCATATTTAACCAGCCTTTTCTTATAGATTACATAAAAATTTCATGACCATTTCATTGTTTTCCAAATAGGTTCCAAATTATATCAGCCCATAGAATGTCTCACAAGGCCTTAATCCAGGCAGACAAGTGTTTGCTGAGCATGTCTGTATTAGTTTCCTATTGTGGCTGAAGCAAATTACCAAAAATTGAGTGGCTTAAAATAAAACACACATTTTAAAATCTTACACTTTAGGAGGTCACAAGACCAAAGTGAGTCAGATGGGCTAAAACCATGGTGTTGGCAGAGCCGTGTTTCTTCCGGAGGTTCTAGAGTAGAATCCATTTCTTGACTTTTCAAGCTTCTAGAAGCTTTTCAAGCGTTCCTCCATCCTTAAAGCACATGGCTTTGACCTCTGCCTCCACTGTCACTCCACTATCTTTCCTCTCTTCACACTGACCCTCTTACCTCCATCTTAAAAGGACCCTTGTGAGTGCACTAGGCCCATCTAGATAATGTAGGATCATCTCCCCCTCTCTAGGTCTTTAACTTAATCACATCTGCAATATCCCTTTTTCTATATAAGGCAGTGTGTCCTCAGATAACAGGGATTAGGACCTGGATGGACATCATTGGGGACCACTTTCTGTCTGCTACAATGTCCCCTATAGAGAGCCAGTGGCACATGCCTTCAGAGACACACTCCCTGGCTAGTCCAATTCAACCAGACCAGAGCTGCCACAAGTTTATAATTGAGACCCCCAGAAGCAATAAGAAATCAAAGGAGGCAAGGACATCTTGTCTGGGAGTGGTCTGATGAAGAGGAGTAAAGGAGTTGAACTGTATCTTGAAGAATGAGAAAGGTATTTGCTTCCCTGGGTCCCAAAGGGAGACTTGATGGACAAGTGTTGTTAAGGATGTGAAATGTCAGCATGTTCATTCCATGCCTGCTGGAGGCATCTTCAGACATGCAACACTTCTTTCTCTCTTTAGGGAGAAAGAAGTCAGAGAGGCTGGCTTTGAATACTCCCTTATACTCCATCTATACTCTTCCTCAATACTCAGAGGAATCTGTCTTTGTCCCTAGAAAGACACTGGGAAGAATTGGGTTATACCCATTCAACCTGGAGGGTCTGTGTTCTGATTTCTCAAGATGTAATTCAGAATCACTTCCTCACCGACATGATGTATTGTAATGAACATCGAGTAGTATACTTGGAAAATTCATGGATTCTTGGCTGGAATAAACTTTTGAAAGCATCTAATCTTTGTTCTGTTCTTGCTATCCTGTTTATTGTTGTTAATTTTAGTTTCATAAAAAGGCATCTGAACTCTGCCATTCTTTCAACAAAGATTTATTGAGCCTGGCACACAAGTCAGGAGGAATGTGAGTGGACAAGAAGAATAATATACACCTGGACCGCAGCCTGCTGGCTGGAGATGCAGGTGCCAACGCATACCTGCCCAGGTATGTGAGAACCAGAGAAAATGAAAGAAGCATTCAGCTGGGTGAGTAGGTGGCATTGGCGAAATGTCTGAAATATTCTCAGGTTTCTAAAATGTGAAGGTTTCTAACATCTGAGCTCTTACCTTCAGCCTCCCAATTTGAGGCATAGGTCCCCATCACATCAAGCCCTCAGTTCGCGCTCTAGAACTTTCTGTGATGATGGACATGTGCCATATCTATGCTGTCAAATACAGTAGCCACATGTGGCTGTTGAACCCTGGAATTGTGACTAGTATGACTGGAGAGATGAATTTTTCATTTCATTTCATTTTGATTACTTTGAATGTAAATACAAATAGCCACAGACGGCTAGTGGCCCCTGGACTGCACAGCACAGGTGCAGATGCTCAAGCTGCATAGGAATGGCAGCCCTGATTTATTCAGCCTCTCTTCCCAGTGCTATCACAGTACCTGCCACATGTTTTGCCTGCAGTAAATATTTACTACTTGGTTGAATGAAAAAGGAAAGAAAGAAGAAATGGTTATATTGGAATAATCTTGCTGTGCTAAAATGGAAAGAGAATAATCCCTTGCTTGAATTCTGCCTCTACCTCTTTCTAGTTGTACAAATTTTGGTAAGCTATAGTTTAAAATTATATAATGTTAACATTTTTAATAATTACTAACATGTATGAAATGCACGGTGTGTGAAATTCTTTTTGAGAATTAAGTTTATCCTTATAACAAACCCATTTTTCCATTGTGGAAACTGAGACTAAGAAGAGGTTAAGTCAATGATTTTAAACTGAAAGTCATGACCCAGTACTGGATGGAAAAATCAATGAAGTTGATCCCAACTAACCTATGTCCATATAACATATATATGGCATATATATGGCGTATGTACATACATATACATATATATACTTATACTCACATTTATTATGTATTTGTATGATGTGTGATTGTTTTATTATTCAGAAATGTTAGAAAGCCACTGGATTAAGTAACGTTGTCAAGGATATTTAGTTAGCTACTAATGATTTGGGATTTGTACCCAGGCTATTTGACTTCAAGCTTTATATATCTTAACTTGTATACTCTACAGTTACCTATAGCTTGGTAAGAAATGCATTTAAATTTAAAAAAACTGAATTACATGTAAATCAGAAGGACCTCATCCCTATATAAAGTATGGAATATTCATGTATACAAACACACACACACACACACACACACACACACACACACACATACACACACACACATACACACTTGTTTGAGCAATGCCTGGTATCTTTTAGATTTAGTCTATTGTCTCTATGGACCAAGCAAAATCAATGCTAATTTAAATGTCTCTTAATCAGCATAAAGGATTCCACTTTGGCAAAGATAGCTAGGGCTCACCAACATGTGCATTTTTCCTTTGCACATCTGATGCACCACCAGGCTAC